>CAUYSK010128562.1:0-19651 GCA_963575035.1 Avahi laniger
GATTAGATACAGAGTGGAAGAGACAGAGAAGTGCTGACAATAGCATCCATTGATCACACCTTGAGGCTACTTTTTTAAATTAATAAATTAACACTCTCTTGCCTGGATTCTAGGTATAATAAAAAGTATTTTGTGGGACTGACTACCTGGTATGAAAAATCAAGAGCAATCAGTTTTAAGAAAAGTTCTAAAATACTAATGACTTGTGTTTTCTGAGGTCTTGTGTAATGAAGGCATAAGTTCTTACTTAAAAATGAAGATTGAAATATGGACTATAATCAGATAGAATTCACAAACTTACTACACGTTTTTCTCTACTGGACACATTAACCTACTTATTAATCTGTTTTTGCATCTGGATTGTGGGGAATCACCCTCCGTAGCACACTACTTTTTTTATTGATCACTTCACATGATGCTCTTCACCATGATGCTCTTCACGTGATTAAGACTTCATAGATATGTCACTGCCTCTTGATACTCATTCTTGTTCAGTTCGTGAGGCTGAACAATATCAAAAATTAAAACAGCTGCTCTTTTACAGACAAAATGCAATGCGTATGCGATGAGAATGTCATTTTACTTAACTTGCTCTAAGACAATCTCTATATGGAATAGAATTGTTAAGCTGAGGATTCTGCAGGTATACCTCTCTTCCCTTTATAATTAAGAACTCCTGGAAGACTGGGCCTCCTCCTTGGTGTTGAAGGTTCTGAATGGGATGCTTCCCACTATGCTCTTCCATTTGCACATATCTTCCCAAACGAAGAAAACAATCCCTTGCAGTACTGATGGGGCCTTAGAAAAGATTCCAAATGACAGCTTTAGAAGCTTCAGAAGACTAGTACCGTTTTTATCAGATGATGGAAATAGTTGCTTTTATTTAATTATTTTAATATTTAATTCACTTAGTTTCCATGAATTACATTTGCACCTGAGAAGTTTCGTATTGAGAACATGAACTATAAATAAACACATTTCTTTCTTAAGGGACACTAACTAATGGCGAGTCATGCATGAGACATCGATTTCAATCTCATAGGAAACAACTTTAGTCTAACAGCTATTCATTCAGTTCATATTTTTATTATATGAATAGCAACAATTTTCTACTATTAAGTAATTTGCTGGAACACTTATATCTTACATATGAAACTTGTTTTCTTTTATTATTTGTTATTATTATTTTCCTGCCTTTTTGTGAATTACAAGATCAACAATTATATCTTTTTTTAAAATCAATTTTGATATCATGCATGAATTTGGGAATTATTAGTTTCATTTTATAATGCTAGTTTTATCTGCTCTCCAAAAGCATTTATCTTTTATGCTGGAAGATTTACAAATCAGGGAGCAGCTGATGGCTGGTGATATAGCATTAAGAACCCTCTCAGAACAGGAAGGGAATTCTAGAGTGAGGAAGAAAGTTTCTGAATAGGTTTTAGCCTGACTGCCATTTGAAGAAAGACTCAGAAGAAAGGATTTTTTAGAAATAACTTAGGAAAAATAAGCATGTAGAAAAGAATATCTTGTTCTAAATATATGGTTTGAGACTATATTGAAGAAAAAGTTCACCAAGGAAGTCTGTGTTTAATATTCTACTAGTTCTTTATCAAAATGTATTGTGAACTTTTTATATGGCAGACACTATAAAGGCTATGGAGTCTCTATCAAGTTACTCAGTAATTTTAGACCCATGTTTCCTCTTTTGTAAAATTGAGACAAATTGTAGGAGTCCTAAAGTTTGGAGGATGAGCAGGTAGTAATTCTGGATAGTTATTGAGCACTTATGTTGTTCTGGGTAGTGTGCTAAATGCTTAATGAGTAGTATCTCAATTAAGCCTCAAGAGTTCTAACAAGTAGAGTTGATCATCCCTATTTTATAACTGATGAAAAGGTTTTAGCAGGTGCCTGTGTGACTTAGCAAATTTCACATTGCTGATATACCATAAACTGCCCTTGTGAACCATGTTTGCCTTGCTCTAAACCTGAGCTCTCTACTCGTGCTGTAAAATGTTTTCATAGATGATTTCTTTGGACTTTTATATTTTAGAGATTTGTGTTTATTATATCTCTTAAAATGCTGGACATACAGTTTATATTTTTAAAGATTGTTTTTAGACATGGCATGTGGAATCTAAGACAAATTGGGATAATTTAGCTGTAAAATTGATTAAAAAAAAAACAAAACTCCTAGCCAGAGACAGTAAGTATAGGTAAGTGACTTAAAAGGTTATATAACCAAACACATTTATAGCTGAGACAATATTTTTTCCTAATGTCCACTGAAAACATTTATTGGTGGGACTCATTTTTTTTCTCTGAAGTCTAGTGATTATCTTCCATGATTACCGCACAAACATTGGATTTTCTGACCTGCTATACAAGCCATTTTCCATATCCCTCTCTGAATAATACATAATTTGAAACTCATTCGTATGCTTTAGGGAGGCATTTGATTTAACTTTGGATTTAAGTCTGTAAAAATCAGTACAATTTCATAAAAAGCAGGAACCTGTATTCTTACAGTCATCAAGTGGTGACTCTAATAAGTCTAAGGTTATTAGGCTTATTGTAAGTAGTGACCCTTACTAAGCCTAAGGCTAAACATTTTTGGGTAGCATTTTTTCCTTGTTTCTCAAAGGACAGTTCCTTGACCACATAATCATTAAGTGCAGTTTGTTTAATTTGGTACATAGAAAAAGACCTATACAGCAACGAAAATGTTGCCCAACCATACGACCTGATACAGCTTTCTCAGTGCAGCCTGGACAGCAGTTTCACTAAGATGCTATTCTGGTGAAAACTTCAGCTCCTTAGTCTAAATGTCTGAGTTTGAGTTCAGATTCCCTCGTTTCCTACCGTGACAAATTTATTTACTATGTTTGTCTTTTGTTTTTCTCATATGTAAGACAGGAGTATGATAGTATTATAATATCCGCTTCATAATATTGTTGGTGAAAATTAGATTAAGTAGTATAATTTATGTAAATTGCCTGGTACAGAATGCATGTTTAATAAATGTTACCTATTATTAACTGCTTCATTTATATTGTTTGTCTTTTTTCATGGGCTACTATAAATGATTTATACATAATTTGGAAGATCATTCTATCTTCTACTGTACTCATATTATGGAAGATCATTCTATTTCTACTGTACTCATATTATTATATAATAAATAGTTTAAACTAAAACTGGGGTGATCTTCTCTGTAGGGAAGACACTGTGATTAGAAAGCCTATTACTTACAGCTTCATTACTCAGCAGCCATTCATCCTCAGCCCTAATCATCTATTTGAAGAATGATGGTCAGCCTGAATTTCAGTATATCTAGCATTTCTTTCAAAGGCATTGCTGTTCTCAAATAATATATTTACCTCTTGACACAAAATCAAAATATAGGCACTTAACATAATGTATTACTAAAAAATAATGGTCTTTGCAACACAACCATGAAAAGATTTTTGATTCATGAGCTTGCTAAGTACTTTTCCCTAGCTAAGAAGGATACCTATTTTGTACATCCATGACATCAATCTATACCTTTTGTAAATATTTTGTTCTGGAGAGGAACCACATAAAATTCGTAACAAAGAAACAGATAAACATATTTTGCTTTAGGCTGGAGAGGAACTTTTTTGGTGCTATGAATATTGAATGGATTATATAAGAATTTAAAAGAGAAATTAATTTTAGCACTGGGGATAATAAAAAGATAATTGTAATGTGCAAAATCAGCCATTTTTATAACTGGGAGATTTCTTTAAAACATTCTATAATCAAAAGCCAATAATCATAAAATAGTAAGAGGCAATAACTTTTTTTCCCACTATAAAGGTTTCATAAGTATCTTTCCAGCCATAAAAACATATTTATACAGTCATTTCTCACAAAAACTGCACTGTTCAAGTGAGATGATGAGCCATAGGTTAGGAAGAATAAAGATCACAATGAGAGAAATAGTACATCCTTCCGCAGGATAGGCTGAGGAACAAGGTTCACTGGGCCTGAAATCCACTCATAGGACTAAACCTAAATGTCCACATCAGTATGTGACTTGTTAGGGTCTCTTGAAGCAATTAGAATCTTAAGATGCTTAGAAGAAAGTAAGAAACCAAAACTAAAAGCAAAAATCCTACCCACTTGTGTGAAGCCAGGTTTTTCTCTTCCACTCTCTCTAGAGCCCTCTACTTTTCACCTAAACCACTGTGACTCTTAAGGAGATAGTTCTATTAATAGACAAAGCCACAGAGGAGGAACAGAGATTAATTTGTTCATCTTTTCCAACCGGTCAGTTATTCTCGTGCGTGAAGATATACAGAAAATGTTCATATGCATTGTAATAGAGGTGGGCATACATTGTTCTCTTCTAGTTCTTAAGGAATTTTTAATGTATGCCGCTGGATAAATCAACAATTTTACAGTCTTAGGAATAGCCAAACTTTTCTTACAACTCTTAGATGGTAAAAGTACTAGAAAGTGAGAATTTCGGAGCATGGAAGTGAGGGAATTCTCTTCGCTAACTGTGTACCAGGCCCTAGGGTAAGTGCTTTGTACATGTTATTTTGCTTAATCTTCATAGCTACCCTGTGCATTGGGCATTAATGTTGCTATTTTACAGATGAGGAAACTGACAGAAAGGATAAGTGACCAGCTCAAATTCATACCATTTTAAAAGGAGCAGAGCCAGGCCTGAGTTCCAAACCCATGCCTGTGCTTCATCCCTTGGTAGAGACTTTCTAACATGCTTATCATCAAGTGATCGAAAACACTCTCCTCACATTTAAGATCCTTTCCAAAACCTTTCTATTGAATTCCGTATGTCAAAACTGTGTTTCAGTATTTCCCTTTCAAACATTCAAGTTTGATAGTTTTCAACCTAAATAGTAAGATAGTTACAATTTAACATGCATGGCATTTTTCCCTGGAAGTAATTAATAAGAGTGTGGGGAATGGGGCATACAATGACTCTCTCCCCAAATCTGTCTTATTACCTGCTCCAGTCCAATTTGTATCATTATATCACATTGGGAAAAAATATTGGAGATTTCTGTGATAATTTATCTAGGAAAGTGATATATATTTAATTTTTTGCTATAATAAGCTAAAAACACCAAACTTTGAATAATTTTTATGATTATTTTTTCACCCAACAAAAGAGTAAGGGACAAAGGATAAGTAGTTTTTATCAGGCAAATTGGGGCAGGAACATTTTCAGAACTGTGGGGCACTAATTTAGGCAGATCAAGAAAGAATTATCAATTCCTTGGCTTTTGGAAAGCATGAAGACAAACTATGGAACAAGGTACTTGAATTTTGTTTCCGGACTATCCAGTCTTCTTGCTGAATTGAAGGTCTCATTTCTACTTTCCTGTTGGTAGATTTGGTAGATTTCCTCCTTATCTGAAATTCAAAGCATGCTGAAAAGCTAGGGGCACGTGAACTGTGTGAGCTGTCATCAATGACGTCGAGAATAATTTGTGTCAAGTAGTCCATCAAAGTGACCTTTCTGGTATTTGGAAGACAGTGGAGAGCCAGTGTTGAACTGCAGCCTCTCTGAAATGCATATTTATTATCTCCAGCCATTGAGGAGGAGTCGTAGGAGGATAGAACTGAAGGGAGGAAAAAGCAAATCTGTCTTTTTCAGGGTGGCGTAAAGAAAATCACCAAGTTGATGTATAAATTTATGCATTACATGGCTGACTTCACATGCCACAAACTGATGCACTTCAAATCAATGTGCCGTCCTTCCAGGCTAACCGGTTGTGTGCTCAGGCTAAGATATTACAATGTTCCTGTGTGAACCAGGCTGGAGTGTATCATAGATGGGATGAGAATCTTTTTCAGTGATATGTGTAGGAGATTAAAATGTAATCCATCATTCTTGACAAAGTGCCTTCCAGTGTGCATTTTCTAGAAATTTAGAGTTATTGGGTAATATGTTTCGGTCTGGAAACTGTTCAGTTGTAGTGGATAAAATGTAAAGGCCAAACTCTGAGATCTCTGAGGGCAGGAATAATGGCTTATTAATATTATGGTGCCTATTTTCAATCAGGGGATCTAGGGCAGGATGGGTGTTTAAGAAATATTTGTGTAACCAAAGAGGAAGACTTTTCCACTTGTCTTTTTCCCTGCTAATCCTGTCTATTCTTCAAAGTTAAGCTTGGATCCATTTGTCTGTGATTATTACTTAGGTAAGTGTTCCGTACATCAGTTACAGTTCACTTAAATGGCCAACAACAGAAAGAAAACACAAACAGGCTTAAGCAAAGAGGGAATGTGTTATCTCAGTATGTAAAATGACCAGGGATTATTTCGGTTTCAGACATGGCTGAGTCTAGATGCTCCAACAGTATCATCAGGAATCAACCTTTTTCCATCTATTAGCTATACCCCCATTTCTGTTGCCTTTATTCCCAGGCAGGTGCTTTCCAAATGGTGTCCCCCTTCCCCACATTCTAGGGAACAAAGAAAAACAGATTCTCTTTCCAAATTGTTAAAACGGAAGCTGTAGGATTAAGTCTCATTGACTTAGTTTGAATCACATGAGCCTCTGTGAACCAGGAGGGTAAAATAATCTAGCCAGGTATAGGACACGTGAACATCTCAGGAGCAGGAGGTCAATAGCGTCTGAATGATATGAACACAGTGTGGGAGAGGGCTGATTTCCCAAGGGAATCATTGGGATGCTATAACTAGAAATGGATGCACTTGGACAGGCACTATAAAATGAATTTATTAATACAAGGGGTTAAGATATTATATAACTAGAGGATTAGTTTATTCAATAGAGGTCAGAGCAGATCTCACTGAAGTGATATATAAGCTGAAATCTGAAGAGGAAATCCCATGTATGCCTTAAAAAGAGTGACATTCAACCCAACAAAGACAAGAGTGGTGATCTCCTTTTTCTTTTACATTGATGAGCTCCTAAATAATGTTATCAATTGCTTACTCTGTGTCATTGCTAGGTACTGGGAATTTGGGTGAATATGGCGGACCTAGTCCAACCTTAATACAGATTACAGCCTATAGGGGGAGATAGAAAATAAGAAATTACAATACAGTATGATAACCACTGTTCTGGGAGAAATATACAGCATTATTGTAGTATCTGGCATAGTATTTGGCATCTAACCCAAATTTGGATGCAGGGGTAGAGGATACCGTTGAAGATAAGGAGTTAATCATTAGACTGGACTCCTATAGGAAGTGGCATATATTTTAGGACCTAAAGAGTGAACAGTAGTTGCTCAAATGAAGAGGGAAAGGAAAGAGTGTTACAGACAGAAGAAACAGCTTGTGCAAAGATCTAGCTGATGGGAAGTCTAGCAGATAAAAGAAATCAAAGAATTCAATATTCAGAAGCATAAACTGAGCTTGGGAAGGTTTTTATAAGTCACTCTAAGAAGTTTGAGCTCCACTCTGAAGGCTCCAGATCACTACTGAAGGAATTGTGAACAGGGTAATGGAATGACCAGAATTCCATTTCGGGAAGCTGTCTCTAGCTACAGTGTGGAGAATGTACTAGATGTAACAAGGCTGAATGAAGTGAGACCAGTTGTAATAATCCAGATGAGACCTGATAGTAGCCTAAATACAGTGGGGGCCATGGGATAGAGACAAGTGAATTCATTGTGTATACTGAATTTGTGTAAAGTAAATTTCTTGTTATGAAAGTTGGATATTCTTTTAGATATATAGTTTTATACATAACCCAGTATTTCTATAAAATAATTTAAAAAATGAGTATCATTTTTAGTTTCCTTAGAGTGGAAATGGGGTGGGAGGAATAATTTATGGGCTAACACTTATTTCTGTAGAGGCCCTTCTCCCCGGCCAGTCTGCTCTAGGACTGTCTAATCTTTGCCCCTCTGTTTTATTTGAAAGGGTGGGTCATTTCTCAGTGGAGAAATGTCCAGTTATAGTTAGCCACATGGGAGGAGGTGTCTAGGGCATTCCAGAGAAGGGAGGTTAGTAAGAAAAACTTCCTGAAAGAGAAGAAAAAAGAAAAAATGAACACAACTTAATGACTTCTTTTTGACTATAGGAGTGAATGAATGGTCAATACATGTGAATGTGTCTAGGAAATAAATATATCTCTATAGATAATTATGTGCTGATGTTTTTGCAGGTTATAAAACACCTACAATGGTCACTGAAGCCATCCCTAAAAAATAAATTGAAGGATTAAACCTGTTAAGATAGACATAGTCATTCATAATCACGTGGGACATAGAACGTGTTCAAATAAAATAAAGCTCTGCTTTTTTTTTTTTTTCATTCCCTTTGTGTTTGTGCTTTAATATATGGGAAATTTCTCAAACCACAGATCAGTTAGTTACATATTTTAAAGATAGAATCAGCTTTAATATACCAATGGATGAAAATCACAAGGAAGCATATGTATTACAATTGTAATCATCCAAAAGTGCAATACCAGCCTTGCCAGGTAGAGATTTTTGTTACTGCAAGTATCCAAGCATAATTTGGGTTACCATCTGTCAGGGATTTGGGAGAAAGGATTTTTTCATTAAAGAGGAAGATTGAAAAAAGAAAATAAAATCATAATAATTCTACCACTTTTAACATTTATATCCAAATTTTAATAGTGAGAACCATAAATATATGTATTTTATGCCATTTCTGCTGTATTTTAAACTAGTAGTGATTTCTATCTTTCTATTATAATATGTTTGTTCTTACAACATACCACATTAAAATTTTCCCAAAGTTTTTTTTTTTTTTTTTTTTAACAGTCTTCTGGTCTTTTCTGAACCAGAATTCTGAATCCAGGATTACAACATGCATCTGAGAATTATTCACCTTAAGTCTATTTTAATTTAGTTCAATCTCTTTTTTATGACATTGATTCAATAAGGCGATCAGGCCAATAATCTTAATCAAATATTTCATCTGCTCTTTTGTTTTTCATCCCCCACCCCGGGTTGCACCTTAATTTTTTTAAGAAGAGAATCCTTTCATTTATTCATTAAGAATTATTTTTTAAGAGACAACCGTGTGTTAACTTCTCTATTCATCCCTGGGAATAATGCAGCAAGCTAAACATAGAGGAACTTGTCTTGGTATAGCCTGCAGGCTAAGAAGAAATAAGAACCAATTGGTCCTTCCTACATAAAACAGAGATACCACATATACATGGGAGAAAGACTGGGAATGGTGTTTGCTACAATGTGTTACCATTTCTCAAGGTGTGTTTTGAAAAACTCTAATTCCACTAGTTCTGATCATCGCACAGTCAAATGAGTTTGAGAAATGCTGGATTAAACAACGTTAAGAAGTTTGTTTACTGTAGGATTTCTCAAAGCCATTAAAATAACGTGCATGGTAAATCTCTAAGAAAAAATATGGAAGGCATATAGTGTTTTCCTGACATATTTGATCATAGCACACATTTCTTGACAAACATCTTAATAGAACTGTTGTTGTATGGAACGCATTTTGTCTAGGCTGATGATATATGTAAAATTCCTAGCACAGACAGGTAGGAAACATTATATGGATGTCTAGTGACTATAAAGTCAAATAGAATAATTGCTACTTAGTTTTCAGAACTTTTTGTAAGAATTAAACATGGAGATGAATACCAAACTCATAATGAAATAATCTTTTCAAACTTCTATGTTATGTAGGGCAGACTTCATCAATGGGTTTATATGCCAGGGGGCATCTTCAGATACAAATTTACAAAGTATATATTTTAAAGGAAATTATATAATTGTGCCTATGCTTTTGAGGTACCACATTTTTAACACTACAATTTGTGTATTTAACACTATATTGAGGTACCACCTTTTTAACACTAGAATTTGTGTATTTAACACTATATAGAAGAGAGTTACTGTGCTCTAAATAGATTTGACAATGGCCCAAAGAGCAACTTAACCTGTATAGAAAAGGGAGCTTCGGTATTAACAGACATTAAAGATGCTCCTGTCTGCCATGAGACAGCCTCTGAGACAATCTTGAAAGAGAAAATTAAAGTGAGAAGAAATAATGTTGGACTTGAAAAATTGTCATAAGTAACTACCTTGCTACAAAGTCATCTGAATGCTTTCAATCAAGAACCAACCCTACTACATGGAACCAAAAGAAAACAGGAATGATAGCTGAATAGACTTAGCTGAATAGTTTTGACGGGTCTTCCTTAGTAGAAAGCATATACTTTCATTTTCTATATCTCTGAAACCAAGGCACAGGTGCGTACCTTATGAGGGAAGTGTTTTCCTTTCCACTTGCCCACCCACATCCCTGGAAAGCATTTTAACGTTGAATGGGAAAATTTGAAAGTAGCAAAGTTCATTGTTCATGATGAAGCTGAGAACGAGGAGGATGTTTGAGATTGGGTGATCGGACACTTTGGGGTCTGTCTCCGGGCGCCTTTAAATGACTATGTGGTCTTAGGCCAAGTTACAAGTTTTAGGGTTTCAGTTTTCTCTTCTGTAAATTGAGAGGATCAGACTTTCAACTGCATAAAGGCCTTCCAGCTCTAAGAATTGGATTCCCTGTGATGATTCAGGACCATCAGATACTTTCTGAATCATTTGCTCTGGAGCCTGGGAAAAATGAATGTTTCCTTTGGCTAAGTCATTCTAGTTACAGACTGTAAATTTTCAGTTTGTTATAAAGTACTGAAAGCATATTGACAACTCTCCCCTCAAAGCCTGTGGATCAGGATGTACACAAACTTTTTATAAGAGTCTTACCATATTTTTATTATTAATTTTTGAACATATTAAAGCTAACTATGTCAGGTTCTTAGATGGAATGAACTATATGTTATTCGAATGCTTCTGCTTTTGGTAAGGTTAGATACAATTATTCTTTGCAGAAAAGTAATTCATAAAAGAAGGCTATTCTAAGTGATATTTTTGCCATGTATAGAAGTGGATAACATACTTTTAAGTTGTCATTTATAGCATTTATAGCTTCACTTTGGGGAAGACAGAAATTCATTTTCGTGTAAGGAACAACTCTACTTACCATGGGTCCTGGAACATCTATCTATGGCAATTTCATTTCAGAAATAAGTACAGTTATTACAAGGAGACGTACCTGAGAGAAAGTACTGAAAATGACAGGCATGATCTTAAACTGAGTTCCTATTCTGTGTCAGGGCCTTTATATATATTACCTCTAATGATTACAAAGTCTCTGCCAGTAGGCTTCTTCACTTACAGAACCATATTTAACATGAGATTCTGTTCACAGAATTGCCTTTCATCAGTGTTTTCAGGGAAAACTAAATTTAGCATATGAAATACTGTACTTGAAAACTGGGCCTGTGTACCACATTTGGTATAGCACATGGCAGGTAGCCACGTACTTGATTAAATGTATTTGTTACTTAAGTAGATGTATATTTATGTTATTAAATATTTATCTAGTGTTCATGTTTGTTTTTCATCTGCGGTATATCTGTGAGGCAGAAATGAAAGTATAAGTTTACTGTTGGTTTAAAAACCCAAATTGAGGATCCTTTAACTTAGTTGACGATGGGAATGTTTTCCCATAGTTTTCCTTTAAGTATGCTGGAATGAGAAGCATTATCACATTCACCATCAAACTATAAATTCTTATGCATTTCTTAATGAATAAAAGCATCACTTTTAAAAATGTTATGAAGTGCACTCATGGCCCTGAGTTGGCCAGGTTTACCCTTTCAGTTATATCTGATTTGCTTCAACAGTGGTTCCTAATAAACATATTTTTTAATTAACTGATTCAAATCACCTTGAGAAATAGGCGAGGTGCAAATTATAAAGTAATGCTAAATGCTAACGAAATCCTAATATGTTTCTTTGGTTTAATATCTGAAAAACAATAGCTATCTCTTTAAGAATGGTTTTTATTTATTTTACTCGTTTAAATAATGGCCACCAATAGCAAACACTTTGTACCAGGCACAGAAGCACTTACATGTGCTCTTTAACTATAGCAATAATCTTACAATGTAGGCATTATCTCAGCTTGCAGAGGATACTGCAGGACTCCCCTTGTTGGAGGCCACATAAGAAGTTAGTAATCTAGTCATGGAAAGCCTAGTTCTATCATGATCCATGAATTTAATAAATAAATATCTGGTGAATTTATTAAACTCTGAAGTATTAGAGTAACATTAGCTTCTGTAATCAACCCCCAAATTTCTGTGACTTAACACAATAAAAGATTGTTTTTCACTCATTGAACAGACCAGTGGAATCGTTCCTTTTCTAGCAGGCAGCTTTCCTGTGTGCTGTGACTCAGGGACTCGTTCCTTCCATTTTGGGGCTGTGTCATTCTTCAGGGTCATGGAAAGGAAGAGGACTGTCACAGTCTGAAAGTGACATATTGTATGGGCTGGCATTTGATGGCCTCAAAAAGATAATACGAAGGCGTTAGTGGAGGTGGGTATGGAGAAAGTCTGGGAAAAATAGCCTCAGGCGTGGTGGTCTTACAGAATACAGGGATGATACAGTTGTGTGTGTGTGTGCACACAGACACGTACTCATGTGGTGTAAGATCGTAAATTTGTAATACTGAGAGCTCCGCGTTGACAAAGTTACTTGAAAGGTTCCACGCTTTCATGGTTACTGTGTGGCTATTTAAATTTTCTTCGTCTTATTTCATAGTATTCAAATTTTCAGTAATGATCGTATAATGATAAAAATGGATAAGCATCGTTTTTAAAAGCTACTGAGAGTCAAGTCTATGTGTCATACAGGCACAGGACCAGAGTGAGTGGATTAGGGTGCATGATTTAAGAAGGATTTTGTGATGCTGACTTTGCTTTCGCAGAAGGTGAGCTGTGTGCATTGATGTTTCATCTTGGGCCATCAGGTATTCTCTTGGAAGCACTGACTAAGCATTTGTTTTTTTTTTTTTGGCTCCAGCCTGGGTCTTTAAATTGGCCTTCTTCTTGGCTTCTACGGGCTTGTCAAAAGTATAAAAGCAGGGATATGCACTCATTTTAAAATGTCCTTTTTTTTACAATACTGTCAGATCTTTTCAGAGGCCGCTGCTTCAGAGAGAATGAGCCCAGCCCATGCTGAGCAGAATGAAAATAAGCATCTAAAATATCGAAAAGGGTCTATCTACATAGCACTTCTTGTCTCTCCCTGTCAGTTCTCTCTCAGTTTTTCACTTTTCCTATAAAATCACTGTTTAGAATTGAATAATAAAATAAAATAAAAAATAAAATTTTTTTCAATAAAAAAATTAAGATGAGATGGACTCTGTCCATCACAAATATGCATAAATAAGGTAAAACAAATTTATTTGAAAGAAGGTCACCTAATATGATATAATATGCATTATACTTAACCATGAGAGACACTCTTGAAAATCTGTGTGGAATATTCATTTGTCTACCCTCTTCTTTCCCAGTATCTCTTGCAAAATATTTCTTTTGTAACCAGTAGATTAAGGGACCATTGTAGGAGACTCCATGAGGAAACTTCATAATTTTGTTTTGCTATGCTTAATAATAATATGTGCCTCTGGCCGGCATGCCATAAGCAGAAAATGGATTCTTAAAACTTGATGGCACAGATTTAAAAGATCATTTTTGAAACCACCATCATCAGATGGTCCACATTTGGTCAAAGCAGCAGTTTACATCAGTGATCACTCAGTGAGTTTCTTTGGGTTGAAAATAGAATGGTGTGGTATGTGTGCAACCTCTGTTATTCAAGGTGAAGTTTTCAAAATAACTTAATAGGTTAATGGCAGAGAGCCATAAATGCATATTTCCTTACATTTCTTCTTTTCCTGGAGAATATATGTATCCCAAGTTAACTTTTCATCAAACCAATTTCTCAGTTCCCTTTGGCGACTGAGACTTTGTGATGTTACATTTTTTTTGCTCAGTGCATTTGTGCAAAAGGAGAGGGAAAGAATAGCTCCAGCTTTTCTTATATTTTTACAATAATGTCTCTTTAAAGAAATGGGAACGTTTGCTAAATAACTATTTAGAAGTCCAAACTTATAAAGCAAGTGATTGTTGCTTTCCACAATGATTCTTTACTACACATAGTACCTCAAATAACAAATGTCCCTAATGTACTTTTTTTTAAGTGAACAGTTCAGTAGTGTTATTACATTCACATTGTGTGCCACTGATCTCCAGCACTCTTTTCCTCTTGCAGAACAAACTGTGTACCCACTAAACACAATTTTCCATTTCCCCTCTTGTCCAGCTCCTGGAAACCACTGTTTTACTTTCTGTCTCTATGATTTTGACTACTCTAGATACCTCATACAGTGATCATTTTGTCACTAGCTTATTTCACATAGCATTATGTCCTCAAGGTTCATCCATGTTTTTGCATATATCAGTATTTCCTTTTTTTTAAGACTGAATAACATTCCATTATATGTATATACCTCAATTTGTTTATCTTTTCATCCACTCATGGATGTTTGAGTTGCTTCCTTCTCTTGACTATTGTTAATAATACTGTTATAAACACAGGTAGGCAACTATCTCTTCGAGATCCTGCTTTCAGTTCTTTTGGATATATACCCAGAAGTGGTATTGCTGGATCATATGATAATTCTGTTTTTATTTTTTTGAAGAACAGCCATACTGTTTTCCACAGTGGCTGCACCATTTTATATTCCCACCAACAGTACAAGAATTCCAGTTTTTCCACATCTTCAACACTTATTTTTCTGGTTTTATTCTGCTTTTTGCTTTTTTGTTTTTTTGTTTATAGTAGCTGTCCTAATATGTGTGAGGTGATATCTCATTGTAGTTTTAATTTGCATTTCTGTAATAATTAGGGATGTTTACCATCTTTTCATATGCTTATTGGTCATTCCTATATCATCTTTTGAAGAAATGTATTCAAGTTCTTGGCCCATTTTTAATTGGGTTATTTGTTATTTTGTTGTTGAGTTATAGGAGTTCTTTATATATTTTGGATGTTAACACTTTATCAGATTTTCACATATTTTCACATATTTTCTCCCATTTTCTCCCATTCTTTAGATTGCCCTTTCACTCTACTGATTGTTTCCTTTGATATGCAGATGTTTTTAAGCTTGATTTAGTCCTATTTAATTTGTTTTTGCTTTTGTTGCCTAAGCTATTGATTTTATCCAAGAAATCGTTTATTGTTAAATCCATGAAACTTTCTCCTTATGTTTTTTCCTAGGGGTTTTATAGTGTTAGCTCCTACCTTTAGGTCTTTAATCCATTTTGAGTTATTTTTTTTTATGAGGTATAAAATAAAAGACCACCTTCATTCTTTTGAATATCTTTATCCAGTTTTCTGAATACAGTTTATTGAAGAGACTGTCCCTTCTCTATTGAGTAGTCTTAACACTCTTGCTTAAGAACATTTTTCATATTGTGAGGATTTATTTCTGGGCTTTCTATTCTATTCCATTGGCTATATACCTGTCTTTATGGTCCTACCATATTGTTTTGATTACTATAACTTTGTAATAAGTTTGTAATAATACATCAGGTCTGAGACTTCCTACTTTACTCTTTTTTTTCAAACTTATTTTGTGTATTTGGGGTCCACTGAAGTTCTTTATGAATTTTAGGATGATTTTTTTATTTCTGCCAAAAGTGCCATTGGGATTTTGATAAGGATTACATTAAAACTGTAGATTACTTTGTAATTTATATTGATATCTTAATAGTATTAAGCCTCCCAATCCATGAACATGGAGTGTATTTACATTTATTTGTGTTTTCCTTAATTTCTTTCAGCATAATATTATATAATAGTTTGCAGAGTACAAGTTTTTCACCACCTTGGTTAAGTTTATTGCTGAATATTTTATTATTTTTGAAACTATTATAAATAAAGTTATTTTCGTAATTTCCTTTTCATATTTTCCATTGTTGAGTTATAGAAATGTAACTGATTTTTGAGTGTTGATTTTGTATCCTAAAACGTTGCTGAATTTATTTACTAGGTCTAACAGTATTTGAGGGGAATATTTAGGGTTTTCTACATATAGAATCATGTCACCTGGAAATAGAGATTATTTTACTTTTGCTTTCCAATTTGGGTGCCTTTTCATTTTTTTTTTCTTGCCTAGCTTCTCTGGGTAGGACTTCTAGTACTATGTTAAATAGAAGTGGTGAGAGTAGACATCTGTGTCTTGTCTTTGATCTTAGAAGAAAAAGCTTTCAATCTTTAATCATTCAGTACGATGTTAGCTGTGGGCTTTCTGTTTATGGCTTTCATTATGTTGAGTTAAGTTTCCTTTTTGGTTTGTTAATTTTTTTATCATAAAAGATTGTTGAATTTTGCCAAGTGCTTTTTCTACATCGATTGTGATTTTTTTCTTCATTTCGTTACTGTGGTATATTACACTGATTTTCATAATTTGGAACGTCTTTGTATTCCAGGAATAAATTGTACTTTGTCATAGTGTATAATTGTTTTATGTGCTGTTGAATTCTGTTTGCTAGTATTTTCTTTAGGATTTCTGCATCAATATTCATCAAGAATATTGGTCTCTAGTTTTCTTTTCTTCTAGTGTCTTTGTCTAACTTTGGACTTAGGGTAATGCTGGCCTCATAAAATGAGTTTGGAAGTGTTACCTCCCCTCCAGATTTTTGGAAGAGTGTGGGGAAGATTGGTGTTAATTTTTTAGCTGTGTGGTAGAATTAACCAGTTAAGTCATCTGGTCCTGGGCTTTTACTTACTGAAATATCCCTAATATACTTTTTATATCATTCTATTTATGTATAATAACTTCATTCATTCGACTATAAAGTGGGGAATCGTTCCTCTTGGTGTTTTCTTTAACTTTTTCATGGAAAGTGAATAAAAATCAGTACTCTTAAATTAATGTTTTAATGGAATGCACAGCCTACTTGCCTACTTATTGAGTGCCACCATCAACAGGGTTTGGGTTTATATTGTTTCATTTGTTCTTACCAGCAGCCAGTGAAGTAGTTAACATTATTTTTCACAGCTAAGGAAATTCAGGCTTTGAGATATTAAATAACAGGCCGGGTATTACATAGGTTGTAAATAGTGGAGATTAGCTTTCAAGCCAGCACACTGGACTCCAGAGACCATGTACTTGAACACTAGGCTACACTGCCTTCCTGCATATAGACATTAAAGAGAACTTTCACATGTCATGTGTGGTGTGTGTCTTGGGGCAAAGTTACAAGGTGCATGTTACAGAGGTAGTGGTAATCCCATTTCACAGAAGCCAAACCTGAGATTTAGAGACAGTAAACTACTTCTCAGAGACCATCAGGTAGTAAGGGGTGAAGGCAGCCCTCAAACATGCCGCTGACTTTCTAATTCAGTATTCCTTCCGTTGCACTCTCTGACCCTCTTCAGCTGGTTCCTTGACACTTTGCTTTCTCTGAATGTATAACAGAAATCAACATGAGTTCCAGCAGCCAACTTTTGGTCTAGAATAGCCCATTCTCAGAGACATTAAAATTAGGTGCATCCCAAAGAGATTGCTTTTATAATAGTGGACCAGGAATATAAAATTAAGTGATAATAAAAAAGGATTTTGAGATGTATAATTGATTATACCATTAAGTTAAGAAGAGATTAGAAAAAAGTTAATTTGGAGCATAGATAGAGAAAAAGACAAATGTTTTAAGGACTTTGGTGTAGTATCCCCTGTAATTTTCTTTTAGTAATAAGTGTCTCTGAAAATGAAAATGCAATCACTAAATGCTTCCAAGAAAGAACAAAAAGGCAAATGGGGAATAGCAGACACTTATTCTGAAAATATGTTTGTTCTAGACTTAAAATAACAATAAAAAGAATAAATAAATTGCAGTCCCGCCTCTTGTGTATAGTGGTGTGTTCCTAAAAATAGCAATGATTCTGAAGCATTTAAAAAGCTAAATTATGACATTTCCTTACATTAAAAAATAGCAAAAGAAAAATCTGTTCTACATAATATTAGACCCTGCAGTGTAAAACCGAGGCAAAGAAAGAATGGGAAACACAGGGAAGCAAGAAAACCCATTTAGGGTTTCCTAATTGGTAAAGTTCTGAGGGAAACTGAACAAAACATCCTAATCAAATGAATGCCGTGGCTAACTTGACTTCATCTTCAAGATAAGAAAAGAAATCGAAAGGACTCATAATGGTCTTTGGAAGGCCTGCCTCGCAAGAGCTACATGCCAGTCTTTAGACCTTCCCCAACCTCTCAGGAGGAGGAGCAGGTGCTCTGTAAGTGTGTTATAACCTGCATAGAGCCAGTGTCTTCTCCAGGCCATTCCTGCTCTGGGGCCTTGGCACTGGCTGTTTCCTGGGCTCAGGACTTTCTTCATATCTTTGCATGGCTAGATTTTTCTGTGCAAATATCACCCCCTCGGAGGTCATTTCCTCATCTGCCCTTTCTGTTTACTCCTTTATAATCTTTCTCTCCTGCTAGACCAATGTCTGGTGAAAGCAAGGAATCTGCTTGTCTTGGACTAAGAGCTATCCAGCCCTTGCACATTCCTCAGCCCATAATGGAAACACAGTAAATTTTACTTGACTCTACATCTTAAAAAGTCAACAAATACTGAAGTGTCATCTGTCAACCTTAACACAGCTAGGGTGCCTACAGTGGCTGATGATATTCAGTCATTATTTTTCTATGGATGATAAAAATGTATTAACGCAATATGTGTGAGAGCAGCAGGAGAGAAGATGACGCTTTTCGTTTTTCCTAAGAATCCACCAAATAAGCAGCGAAATTCAGTTTGATTTTTAAGTGAAATCAAGCTCCTATTCAAATATGTTTTTTTTCTTTAATCAAAATTACTCCCAACTTGGTGTCTTACACATGAAACAAATGAAATCTTTAACTTTTGTTCCTGTCCACTTGGCAGGAAAAGTTGTTGTATTAATGTTTTATGTTCATGAAACTAATGCCCTCATATTTACACTTTTTCCTCAGCTTGAATCATGGCATAGTTGCCTAACTTCTCACATTTTGTAGTAAGTTGGTTGTATAAATAGTTATTATATTGTTTAGAAGAATCTGCTGAGTTTCTCTTTAGGATATTCGCATTCAAAGGAAACACAGTCTGTATAGCTTTGATATTGTCTCTTTATCAAAGCAAAATGTTTAACAGAGAATTTGGCAAATTCCTTACGCATTTAGGATATAATCTGAGTTTCCTTCTCTGAACAAAAATTGCAGAGTCATTTAAAAAACTCAATTATGAAAATAATAAGCTTTTTATTTTTTAAAATTAATACTATGTTGCCAATTATTTAGAACCTGAAAGTATTAATTATAATCAAATAAGCATAATAACTTTACCCTTATAGTAGCTACCATATATAGGTTGAACCATGAAATTTCTAAAATTCAAACATTTTTTAACTGGCAAAAAAAGGTCAATTTTTTTATGGTTCAACCTAAGAGTTAAGTAATAATTGTCACTATTCTACTGAAAAGAACTTCTGAAGCGATATGAATCTAAGCCAAGCATGTTTTAGTTTGTTGGAAATATTTTTCCAACTGATTTACTTTTGAATGAGTGCATTATTCCCGGTAGCAATGTATATCCCTCTAGTTAATTTAGGCCTCTCAGTGATAAGGTATACATTCTGTCACCACCACATATGTTTTCATTGTTTTGCACAAAGTGATTTGATGCAAACACCTTCTCTTTAAAATTGTATGTGTTCAGGAACATGTGCAT
>CAUYSK010128563.1:0-11444 GCA_963575035.1 Avahi laniger
CTGTAATCCTAGCACTCTGGGAGGCTGAGGCGGGCAGATTGTTTGAGCTCAGGAGTTCGAGACCAGCCTGAGCAAGAGCGAGACCCCGTCTCTACCAAAAATAGAAAGAAATTAATTGGACAGCTAAAAATATATAGAAAAAAAATTAGCCGGGTATGGTGGCGCATGCCTCTAGTCCCAGCTACTCGGGAGGCTGAGACAGTAGGATTGCTTGAGCCCAGGAGTCTGAGGTTGCTGTGAGCTAGGCTGACGCCACGGCACTCACTCTAGCCAGGGCAACAGAGTGAGACTCTGTCTCAAAAAAAATAAATAAATAAAAATAACTAATTGTTTTGCCAGATTTTTCTATCACTGTCTGTTTCGGTTATCAATTGTTGCATAACAAACCACCCCAAAATGTAGTGGCTTAAACGAACAATTTATTTCTCATGATTCTGCATTCTAGGCTCAGCACAGCTAGGCAATTCTGTTCCAGGAGATATCTCCTAGGGCTGGAATATTCAAATGGCTTCTTTATGCACATGACTAATGCCTCAGCTAGAAGCTAGCCAGGCATCCCTTTCTCTAACATGGTCTTTCCACATGACTAGCTTGGGTTTTTTCACATACGGTGGTCTCAGGGTGGTCGGACTTCTTACATGGCATCTGGCTTCCAAGAGCAAGTATTTCAAGATAATAAGCCCCAGAGTAGAAATTCTTATCAGGCCCCTGCTTTATCACTCTTACTAATATCATGGATTGAAGCAAGTCACATGGCCAAGGCCAAAGTCTGTGGAAGGGAATTACAGAAGGACATGAATACTGGGAGATGTAGTTCACTGGGGCATTACACTTTTATATTTTACATGTTATAAAGCATCTATGGAAGCATCATCCTTATAAAACCATTGTTTCTAAGGAATAACACTAGTTTTTAACAGTTCTCCTTTCATTCTTTTTTACCCCTTTATGTAAACATATTCTTTGGATTCTGCAAGTGTAGACTTTTTTTAAGTAATGTTGAGTTCAAGTCATTTGTCCCTCCCTGAACAATAGAGTATGATTTTTGAGGTTTATATGTCTACAGTTTTTGAGTGTGAAGAAATTGTAAATGCAGTGATAAGATAGCTTTGATACCTTTTTTTAACTTTGGTTTTTCAGACATTTGTTTTCTCTTTCTAGCCAAAAAAGGAAGAAAAAAATATAGAAGTAAATATGAAAGAATGGATTTTGCGGTACGCTGAGCAACAAAATGAAGAAGAAAAGAGTGAAAACTCTAAAAGCTTAGAAGAGGAGGAAAAATTTGACCCTGTGAGTAGAAATTTGTATTAAGCTTCTAGCTAGATATTCCTAGGCAAGATATATTTAACTTTTCGGAGCATTAGTTTCCTGATTTTTTAATCGGAGAAATACCTCTGGGTTTGATGTGAAGATTAAACAGAATGGCACTTAGGTGAAAACTTGGCACAAAATAACTGCTTAATAAATGTTAATTACATTTCTTCTATGTTTAGAGACATAATCATCAATTATTTTTAAATGATTGTTATGTATGAGGAATATGCTAAATTCTTTCAGTAATAAAAAGGATAAAGCACATTCTTTTACAAAAGAAGTTATATTCATAGTGTAGAGAGAAAACAGATATCATAAGGTAAGATAAAAATATAAGGCAGAAAATAAACTATTAAGTGAAAAAAGAAGTTATAGGAAAGAATGTTGCAATAAATATATCTTACCAAGGACATATAATCCACAATAATATAAAGAACTTTTAAGAAACAGACATTTCACAAAAGTAGGTATATGGATGGCCAATAAACATGTGAAAATATGTTCAACATCACTACACATTAGAGAAATGAAAACTAAAATGAGATACTACTATATATCCATCTAAATGGCTAAAGTTAAAAAGATCAGTAATACTGAGTGTTGGGGAGAACGTGGAGCAACTGCAACACTCATATATTGCTAATGGGAGTGTAAAATGGTACAACCACTTTGGAAAACTAGTCCTTTCTCATAAAGTTAAACATATACTTACCATGTGACCCATAAGTCATATGGGAGGGGGGATAGAGATTTACTGTTTAATGGGTAGAGAGTTTCAATTTTGCCAGATAGAGTTCTGGAGATAGATGGTGGTGATGGTTGTACCACATATGAATGTATTGAATACTACTAAACTGTACACTTAAAAATGGTTAGGGTGGTAAATTTTGTGGGGGGGTGGGAATTAAGGAGTCAAAGGTGACAAAAGATGCATTAAGTGGAAGGATGGTGATACCAGTGCTAAGTACAGAAAAGATAAATATGAGTAGGGTAAAGTCATGGACATAGCTAACCCTCCTGTCTGTTACACTGTGTTGATATTTGCTTCTACACAAAATGGTCCCAGAATTCAGCTGCTTGTTCTTGCTTATCACTTTTCCCTTCCTCTTAACAGTTGTGTTCATAGCAGCACCACATATGCCATCATCTTCTCCACCCTATGATTTTATGCTTCTAATTTGCTGTCACTAATATTAGCCTAGGGAAAAAACAGTAATTTGAGTTTAAATTTAAACTCTCTCTAGTTTTTACCCATCTGAGTCATGTCCCTGAGTTTTGTGAAATCCATTTTCTTTATAAGCCATTTTTTAAATGTCCCTGACTATCTTCCATAAGATAGAGATTATGTGAAGGTAACTTTCAGATGAGTATTACTGTATTATTACATGTACTATCCTTCACACATACTTGTAAAACAATTTTTACAAAAATGAGCGCATACTTTTTATTCTGCAGTTTACCTTATTAACATGTCAAGGATATTTCTCCCTGTGGATTACTCTCTTTCTTTTGCTTCCTCATTTTATTTTCGAATGATTGACGTTTTCTTTATAAAGATGTACCACATATGGTTTCCAGTTTTTCTTTTATAGTCAGTGCTTCAGTAAACATCTGTTTACCTGCAAATCTTTGCATTTGTTTTATTTCTCTATGAAAAATTCCTAAAATTAGATCTGCTAGATCACAGGTTTTGATATACTATATTGACCACAGATAATCTTGCACTCCTTTTCATTTCCTCCTCATGGTTTCATTTGGATCAGAACGAAAGATATTTGCACCTTGCAGCAAAACTTGTGGATGCAAAGGAGCAAGCAGCTACCTTTAAACTAGAAAAAAACAAGCAAGGCCAAAAAGAGGCTCAAGAAAAAATAAGGAAATTTCAAAGAGGTAAATGCTTTCAAATTCTTAGATGTATAAATGTAATTGTCCTATGTTTGTTGACTTTCCTAGAATAGATGATGCCTCTTTTTAATATGTCTGCTCTTTTCTAATAGTTTATACCTGAGATTGGCAAACTTCTTCTGTAACTGGCTAAATAGTAAATATAGACATCATGGCCCATACAGCCTCTATCAAAACTCTTCAACTCTGCTGCATAAAAGCAGCCATAGACCATACAAAACAAATGGCTGTGGTCTAATCAAACATTATTTATGGACACTGAACTATAAATTTTTACATGTCTCCAAATATTCTTTTTATTTTTTCAACCATTTGAACATATAAAAACCATTCTAGCTTATAAGCCATCAGAAACAGGCAGTGGACTAGGTTTGGCCAGCAGTTTGCCAGCCCCTAATTAATACCCCAAAATACCATCTCCATTCAAGAAAGAAAGGTGAATACAATTCCATGAGTATTTATTTCTAATGAAGATGTTTTTCTAGGCTTACTGCATCTATTACACAATTTATTTTAAAGTTTTAGTATATGTTGTCAAAGTTAATAAATTGCCTGTGACTTCTAGTGCAGATTCCTTGTAGGAATTACTAAATAATTGGTTACAAGGAAAAAGAAGGAATGTTAACTGTTTTTGAACCATTTTGTACAATAAAAAAGCATATAAAACAAATATCTGAAACTAAACTTCATCTATTTTCTTGATAGAAATGGAAACTTTAGAAGACCATCCAGTATTTAATCCAGCCCTGAAAATTTCACATCAACAAAATGAAAGGAAAAAGCCTTCTGTAGCCACAGAAGGAGAAAGTGTTTTGAACTTTAATTTATTTGAAAAATCTACAGCTGCTAGTACTGAAGAAGAGAAAGGTAAAATGAAAGGAAAGTGATCAGGGTGTAATTAATAAATAATAAAATGTCAAGGAATATATAATTATAAAAATTTGTTAGTTTGCCCCCTGGCAAACTACGTGAGATGGCCGTGAAGTTACACCCGTAAGTTGCCTTGAAAAAGTACTATTAATAACAGTTATGATAACTTACATGGATAGCATTTTATAATTACAGATATGTACTTTGCCTCAGTCTTATCTCTCTCCAATCCATCTCCAAACTGCCAGAGTTATCTTTCTGCAACACAGATGTGAACATAAGTTTTCTGATAAAAACCTTTAGTGATTCCAAACCTACTGACATCAGTAACAAGTCTAAATCTTTTCGCATTGCATTCAAGATTTTTTGCATTCTGCCACAATCTACCTTTTTACTTTATTTATTCTCCCAGCTATATACTTCAGCCCTGTCATTCTTTAAAACGTTTATTGTTTTATGGTTCCATTACTTTACTCATCCTGCTAACCCTTACCCAGGCAGCCTGTAGCTTCAAGGGTCAACTAAAACAGCATCTCTTAATATTTCCCTAACTGCTTTCACACCACCAGACAGAAATAATCATATGCGTCTTTGTGCTCCCAAGTAAATTATTGATATATGTAGTATAGTATTTATAAGATTATATTATAGTTAGTTGAGTCCCACACTAAATTTTCAGTTTTTAAAATTATTCATTCTTTCAGTAGTATTTATTGAGTCCTTATTGTGCAAAATGACAAGTGCTATGTGTACAGTAATGAAAAAAATAACCTAGTCTCTGCCTTCTTGAAGTGGATAGTAGAAAAGATAAGCTTTAAATATACATAGATAATACATAATTACAAATTGTGGTATATGTTATCAAAGAAGAAGCTTCTAATAGAGATAACAAGGGGATCTAATTTGGATTTGGGAGACCTTCCAGAAGACATTTACTCTGAGATCTAACAGATTAGATGTTAGCCTGGTGACAAGTTGGTGTAAAGAGCCTTCCGAGAGGATCACAGTACATTGCAAGTCTAAGGTGCAAAAGAGAACAGCACTATTTAAGAGAACTTCCAGTTATAGAAATGTTCTATATCTGCACTATCCAATATGGTAGCTAGTAGCCAAATGTGAGTATTGAGCACTTGAAATGTGACTAGTGTAACTGAGAAACTGACATTTTTAATTTTAATTCATTTACATTTAACGAGCTACTTGTGGCTGGTGGCTACTGTATTGGGACAGGCATACTTAGAGCATTTGAGGAGGTGACTGATGGCCAATGTAGTCATAGCATAGAGAGCCTGAGGGAAGAGTGGCAACAGATAGGCAGAGATGGACCATGGAGGGCTTTTAGGCAGTAGTAAGGAATTTGGACTTTATTTTATATGTAACAGGAAACCATTGGAGGTGCTGGTGGTGGCTGCTGTTAAGCAGAGAAATGACATTTGATTTGTTTTTTTAATGATCTTACCTAGAGGGTAGCCTACCAAATGTTATAATTCAAAGTATCCTAAATTCATCACATGGATAATATCATAGATATTTAGAAGAACACATAAGTTCCTCAAGATAATTTTTTTAAAGATTGAGAATTTTCCAGGGTTCTGTCCGGTTAGAGCATTTTGTTATATCACTTAGAGAAAAGCAAGCCTTTCTATTTGTCTTTTCTTCACCTATTATTTTCTAAAAGTGCTGTTCCCAAAAGGGAGGGAGCACTCAAAGGAGAATTTATATTACTGCATGGCCCTTTTTAAAGAATCAATCTTTGTCTACCATTTTAGATAAAAAGAAAGAACCTCATGATGTAAGAAATTTTGACTATACTGCTCGAAGTTGGACTGGAAAATCTCCCAAACAATTTCTGATTGATTGGGTCAGGAAGAATCTTCCCAAGAGTCCAAATCCTTCCTTTGAAAAAGTTCCAGTAGGTAGATACTGGAAATGTAGGTATGTTTTTCTAGTTAACTCAATGAACTTTTAGAAAGATACAAGATAAAAATCTTTTCATTTCCTATGAATTAAGTAGACATTTAGGAAGCGCTCTAATTCTACATCTCAGTTTCATAGTAATTATAAATTATCTAATACATGGTTTCCTTGGAAATATTTAAATAATTAACATCAATTAAGTTCAATGTTAATGGAATTCTGAATTTTTTTATCTGACTTCATCAATTTTATTTTTTAATTTTTTGCTTCTTTTTAGGGTAAGGGTAATCAAGTCTGAAGATGATATCCTGGTAGTATGTCCTACGATTTTAACAGAGGATGGCATGCAAGCTCAGCACCTAGGAGCTACTTTAGCCCTTTATCGTTTAGTGAAAGGGCAGGTAAGACTTTTTAGGCCTAAGTGCTTCAAAAATCATTTGTGGAGTAATGAGTGTACTATGTTTTGTTGACATAAAACTGTATTTGTATGTGGAAGGTAGTATTTAGTTGTGGCCTTCTGTGCCGATTTTCTCTTTACTGACTGTTTTCTTCTGATTAATCCTCATTTCTGATTATTCGTAATTTGGCTTCCTTTCAACCCTAAACACAGCTCACTCTTTCTCTCCTTAGACCAAAAGTCTGAAAGAGACAATACGATTGATTCAACTTTTTGGACTATACTAATTTACAGATTAAAAATAGTTGTGCTAGTTGAGTGAAGATTTTTAAAGTTTGTTTTCCTTTAATGTTATGTTGTCTCTCAACTTTAAAAACTTGTAGACTTTGGTTCCATTTTTCAATTTTAAGTTATATTAACTGTATTTCCAGTTTAAGGAAGAATTAAAGTGCTGCTGGAGGAAGCTGATCAAGAGAATATAATGCCCTTTTTAAATTTAGATTATCAATATTTTTTTACAATAAATGTATGTATCTTTAGGAAATTAGAACCATTGAAAATTTTCGACACTGATTAAATGCAACTCTAAACAATAGTTCCATTCCAGTTTCTGCCAGTAAATGTTCTTCATGTCTTTATTTTTCTTATTTTGGAAAATAAAGTATCATAACTTGTGTTTACTTGATAAAAATGACTGTCAGTGTCAGAGATAATTGTGCATTCTTTTATAGCACAGAATTAGAATAACTTAGATTCTATCCAATGTAGTTCATTTAAAATACTTTGACCTGTAACATTATACAACTGCCAGATTATCAAAGGAAGCTTTATATGTTTTAGAAATGCTCTATGGTTCATCTACATTTTATATAGCACCACTGCAGGAATGAATAATAAAACATTTATTCAGTAGTTTACTGTGTTCCAGGAATAAGCACTTCACATGTATTAACTTAAAGTTAACCTCAGAATATTCCTATAAGGAAGTTACTATCGCTAACCCCATTTTAAAAATGCAAAAGCTGAGACACATACATGTTAAGTTACTCACCCGGGATCATACAGCTAGTAAGTCCAGAAGCCTGAATATGGTATGCTATTTTTGTATTTGCATCATATGCATATTAAAGTAATAATAGTTTAGAACCAAATTTCATTTTAAGAGGAATATAGCCATCCAGAGTTCTAACCAATTGAATTCTGATATTCAATACTTACCAAAAATAATGCACTGCTGTTTTTTTCCCCTTTAGTCAGTTCATCAGTTACTTCCACCCACTTACCGAGATGTTTGGCTGGAGTGGAGTGATGCAGAAAAGAAAAGGGAAGAATTAAATAAAATGGAAACCAATAAACCACGTGATCTTTTTATTGCTAAACTTCTTAATAAATTGAAACAGCAGCAGCAACAGCAACAACAACATTCTGAAAATAAGAGAGAAAACTCTGAAGATCCTGAGGAATCTTGGGAAAATTTAGTTTCCGATGAGGATTTTTCTGCACTGCCCAGAGAATCAGCAAATGCAGAAGATTTGGAACCTGTTAGAAACCTCTTTAGAAAGTTGCAAAGCACACCTAAGTATCAGAGACTTCTAAAGGAAAGACAACAATTACCTGTATTCAAACATCGGGATTCAATTGTTGAAACTCTAAAAAGGCACCGAGTAGTGGTTGTGGCAGGTGAAACAGGGAGCGGTAAAAGTACTCAAGTACCACATTTTCTCTTGGAAGATTTACTTCTAAATGAGTGGGGAGCAAGTAAATGCAACATTGTCTGTACCCAGCCCCGAAGAATCTCAGCAGTGAGTTTAGCCACCAGAGTGTGTGATGAATTGGGCTGTGAAAATGGACCTGGAGGAAGGGTAAGCTGTACTTCAACTCCACCTCAGTGAATGATGACATTACTCACCTTTGCTCTTGGAATCCAAAGGAAACCTGTAACGTGTATGAGTTTTAATTGTTACTGGTTGTTCAATAGTACATTTCAGGCACGTTTCATGTTTTCTTTGATAGACGTGTTAATATGCCACTGTCCTTAATACAAAAAGGGTTATCAGTAATTCTATCATTAAAATTCTCATCTAAAAGAAAAAATATATTAACTTTAGTAATTCAAATATGTTACACACTAAACTGAACATTCAAAACATACAAAGAAATTCAAATTTGACTAATCTCATATATCTCAAATATATGCAGATCTTTTCTGTGGAATGATTTTTATTCTTTTCAATGAACAGATGGGAAAAACAATACAGATGAAAATGCTAGGCCAAGCTCGGTGCCTTGTATCTATAAGCCTAGCACTCTGGAAGGCCGAGGCAGGAAGACTGCTTGAGATCAGGAGTTTGAGTCTAGCCTGAGCAAGAGTGAGACCCTGTTTCTACTAAACATAGAAAAATTAGCTTACTTGGGAGGCAGAGCGGGAGGATCACTTGAGCCCAGGAGTTTGAGGTTGCTGTGAGCCATGAGCTGTGATGATGCCACTGTGCTTCTAGCTGGGGTAACAGAGTGATACTGTCTGGAAAAAAAAAAGAAAAAAAAAATGCTAGATTATTTTCAAGCCCTGAATTTTTTTTTAAATGGGAAAAGTACTTAAATATCTACTGTCATGCATTTTGTCATGCAAGTTTACACAAAACTGGCCAAACCTTAACCAGAGTGACTGCAAATTGTGGGAATTAATTTAATTAATTAATTACACTGGTTAGAACCAAATACAATGAATTGAAAGTTCATATAATTCAGATTATTTATACTTTGAATTGTTCTTTCTGGAGATGGTATGTAATATTTTTGTCTCTAGGATGGGTACCCCTTCATTAACAATTTTTTATTTAGCAAATTGGATTTCTGTTATGGAGCATAGGAGGATAAAAAGGTACAGTTTCTGCCTAAGAGGATGACAGACTTGTATACAAATAAGACAAAGGGATGATTGAAAGATATGATAGGAATAGACGGGACATCAAAATTCCCATTAGGCACCACTGGTATGATAATGGTAGCAAGTTTTATGATATCTTGGTAGAAAAGTAGGCCAAATTATAGAAGCTGTGCTAAAATTCTGTACCTGAGTACCTCAATATTTTGCTCTATTAAGAAATTAGTTGAACATCAATTATGTTTTCATAATTATATTAATGATACTTAAATGAATAGCTTTTTTCTCAGCACCATGAAAAGAACAAAGGTTTTTCTGCTTAAAATTACCAAAACAAATTTATAGTTTTATACTATACAATTGAAGACCATGGAAAAATACTTTTTTTTTTTTTTTGAGACAGAGTCTCACGTTGTTGCCCTGGCTAGAGTGAATGCCATGGTGTCAGCCTAGCTCACAGCAGCCTCAGACTCCTGGGCTCAAGCAATCCTACTGCCTCAGCCTCCCAAGTAGCTGGGACTACAGGCATGCGCCACCATGCCCGCTAATTTTTTCTATATATTTTTAGTTGTCCAATTAATTTCTTTCTATTTTTGGTAGAGACGGGGTCTCACTCTTGCTCAGGCTAGTCTCGAACTCCTGAGCTCAAACAATCCGCCCGCCTTGGCCTCCCAGAGTGCAAGGATTACAGGCGTGAGCCACCGCACCCAGCTGGAAAAATACTTTTAATAAGAAATTGCACTAAATAGATTGTAACAAATTGCACTAAACAGATTTACTACTAATGTATTTATTAGTAGTAATAAAATTTAATAAATTAAATTAAATGTAATTATTTATTACTAATATGTTGTAATAAAATGCACTAGATTTGCTTAGACTGCTCCATATAGTAGCAAGATCAGCACCTATGTTTTACTTTTTAAAGCTCATTTCCCAGATTACTTGGGAGAATCTAAAGCCTTGTATTCTTCCTTCAGAATTCTCTGTGTGGATATCAGATCCGAATGGAATCTCGAGCTTGTGAATCTACCAGGTTACTCTATTGTACAACAGGCGTTTTGCTAAGGAAGCTTCAGGAAGATGGTCTTCTAACTAATGTGTCTCATGTTATTGTAGATGAGGTGAGTAGATTTTATAGTTGCATCCAGAAATTTGAAATATTTTTGTATTAAAGAGATGTTACTTTTAATACTAACATTTTCTTTGTGCTTACCAAATGCCAGACACTTCATATGTAATAATGTAATTTCCTCTAACAAATGTCTCGTGTTAACTGATTTATTTCATAAATACTGTCTATTTGCTATATGCAAATTATCTGTTTTATATATAATTTATATATAAATTCATTTAATCCTTCCAGCAACCCAATGAAGTTGATATTATCTTTATTTTATTTATTTTTTCAAGAGACAGGGTCTAGCTCTGTCACCCAGGCTGGAATGCAGTGGCACAATCATAGCTAACTGCAGCCTTGAAGTCCTGGGCTCAAGCAACTCTCCTTCCTTAGCCTCCCAAAATTCTGGGATTATAGGCATGAGCCACCACACCCAGCCTATCTTTATTTTAAATTGAGGTACAGAGAGGTCAAATAGTTTACTTCCTCAAGTTTACCTCACCAGTAAATTCTGCAGCTAAGGGTTCAAACCCAGGCAATCTGGCTCCAGTCTGTGCTCTTAGCAGTATACTGTCATCTTGATTATTACATTTAGTTGTTAAATGATCTGCTCTAATTCTTATAAAAGATAAGAAATCTTCATCAATATGTCATTTTCTCTATAGATACGTCCTTACTTGAATTAAATTTGAATGCACATTTAAATTGAATTCTGCCAAAAGTTTCACATAAGAATTATTTTTAAGTGGCATACCAGCCTAGTCTGTGTAAATTAATTTGCTTCTTTCAAGAACAGACAAGATATATTGCATTTTCAGGCCGGGCGCGGTGGCTCACGCCTGTAATCCTAGCTCTCTGGGAGGCTGAGGCGGGCGGATTGTTTGAGCTCGGGAGTTCAAAACCAGCCTGAGCAAGAGCGAGACCCCGTCTCTACTAAAAATAGAAAGAAATTAATCGAACAACTAAAAATATATAGAAAAAATTAGCCGGACATGGTGGCGCATGCCTATAGTCCCAGCTACTCAGGTGGCTGAGGC
>CAUYSK010128567.1:0-24483 GCA_963575035.1 Avahi laniger
TAAAAAATGACCTATGGAGGAATGCAGAGAAGTACCTAGTAATATTAATATGAAGTTCATTTAGATACAGCCCTTCAGTTGTTCATGTGTATAGAAAATAGTTCATTCATCACAATCTGATGCTAGAAAAATATATATTTACCCATAAAAATAAAAAATCTGAGTTAAGAAATTAAATTTTTTTCTTTAAAACTGTCAATATTTATATTATCATACATCTACATGCATTGTAATAGTTTATGATCCTTGATTATAATCAATATAAAGTTCGAAAATGTACGATGTGCATTGGTTCTCTGGATAGAGTTGAATCTGACAGCAATACATGATAATAAACGCTAAGTCAAATTAATGGAAAAGTAGCTGGAGAAGGATGATGAAATCCCCAGATAAAGAAAGCATAACCTAATGCAAGCACCTATAAAAATATGCAGTTGATTATACATTTAACGTACAGCAGATACAAGATTTATGGTTGAAGGAGACTATTAGAAGACAAGCACTATATTGTGGTAGAAGTGAAAAGAATTTGAAATGCTAGTAATTAAAATTTTTTTTTACCAATTCCTCTGAGCTTAGGATAGTACCCTAAAAGCAAAATGATAAACACAAATTATTAGACAAATTTTAATATATTTGAAGCAAGATATTATAACATAACTTAAAAACTTAAAATACTTTTAAAGATTATAGAGAGAGATTTTGTGTTTTCAATAATATGTTAAACTGCCTTTGTTATTTGTATCACAGAACTCAAGTCAGCGTATTATATGGGACTCCTAACATTCATCCTTTGAGTAATGTTAAGTTGCATACATTGCAAAAATTAAATATTTTTCTATTATTAAGTAGATGTACATTGGAGGAAACCTCGAGAATGCTGAAAGCAATAAAAAAAAGATAAACCCACTGTAATTCCACCATTCAGAGTTTGATATACTTTCTTCCAGATATTTTTCATACATTTCTTTTTTACTTAATGGAAGTCATGTCATTTTTACAATTTTGTGTCTTGCTTTTTCTTTTATTATTACACGATCATTTAACTGTATTGTTGATAGATGTTAATAAATGTAATTTTAAATGGCCACATAGTATTTGTTCTTATGTGGTATAGTTTACTTGGCCATTTTTCTTTGGTCTTAGATTGCATCCAGTATTTTCCTGTACTACAAATATTACTTTGATGACTATATTGTACATAAACCTTTGCTCTATTTCAGATAATTTTCTTGGGATATGTTCCTAGATGTGGAATTAAGAGTTGATACAAATTTCATGTTTGATTCTGTTTTTAGAAGTAAAAGCTGACATCTGATACTGATATTTGATCTTGTCCTTTTGACAATTTTATCAGGGATCTCAACAATTACTTTCACAAAGGTAAACGGGGAGAGAGGAGAAAGCGTTTATAGAATTTTCAGGGAAAATACATATAGTCAAAAATATATTTGAGATTAAAAAATAAATCCCTAAGTCATTAATCATTAGATCAATAACAATAACATTTCTTTCTTTGCTTCTTTCTTTTCTTTTTTTTTTTTTTAAGACATAGTCTCATTCTGTTGCCCAGGCTAGAGTGCAGTGGTGTCGTCATAGCTTACTGCAACCTCAAACTCCTGGGTTCAAGTGATCCTCCTGCCTCAGCCTCCCAAGTAGCTCGGACTATAGGCGAGTGCCACCATGTCTGGCTAATTTTTCCATTTTTAGTAGAGATGGGTCTCACTCTTGCTCATATTGGTCTTGAACTCCTGAGTTCAAGCAATCCTCCCACCTTGGCTTTCCAGAGTGCTAAGATTATAGGCGTGGGCCAGCATGTCTGGCCACTTATTTCTTTCTTAACAGTTTGGTTTAATGATTGGCTGGTTGCTTCATCTGTGTGTGATATTTATTAATGGTACAACTATAACAGTAATTTCAATGATCTCCGATTACTCATTTTCAAATTGGAAATAAAAATATTGTCCACAAAAAATTGTATTGAAGATTAAATGAGATAATATATGTAAAATACTTAGAACAGCGTGGCACATATTAAGGGCTGTGCTAGCTCTTGTGATTATCTGTCCATACAGTGCAAAGTAAATTGGAAACTTCACAACTATCTGGTGAATAGTGGTAAGATTAAATAATACTTCCCACAAAAATGATTTAAAATCAGAATCATATTAAAAATAATCTTACCTGGGCTCCAAGTTGTGCTATAAAAATTGGTAACATCTGAAAAAGGAGAGAAAAATTCAGTAAAAAATATATTCAAAAGATAAATTCTAGCAGATGATATAAATATTGAGACTTTCTTAAAAGGATACAATATTTGTTGAAAAGATATTTGTTACTAATGTGTCATCTATGATTATAGATATAGACTCACAGAGCTGGATGGGAATTGGAACTCATCCAATTTGTAAAAAGTGTTAGACCTAGAGAGATTTAGAAACCAGTTTAAGACAATACATTGAGAAAGTAGAAGTTAGTAAATCGGATGAACAAAAAATAATTTTAGTCTCAAGTGATCTCCAAACTGAAGATTATTCCAAGTAGTAATGATAAAATGCACAGATTTCTTTTATATGGCATTTTCAGAAGACACATTAAAGGATATAATGGATATTTTAAAATGCAGAGGTTTCTTGAAACATATATATTTAGTCTTGCAATAGTTGCCAGGATATTTTGCTGTGAAGTTTGCCAGTTCTTGCTCAGTAACCCTGGCGTCAACACAGCTTTTAAGACTAGATAGGAAATAATTCAGTGGTCACTGATTACTAATTAAATGTTAGGAATTTATAGCTGAAAAAGATTTGGGTGGAGTGTTGGCATGTCCAGTATTCTCTACTACTCTAAGAACTAGCCTAGAGTTCGTCAAAGGAAGCTAGGGTTTTAAACATTTATTTTTGTTTCTATAGAAAATTCAGTGTCAGGAAATTAATCAAAATGGAATTTTAGTTTGATAATAACCAACCCCAAAAGATTCAAAAGTGTTACGAAATGGACTCTTAAATTTATTATTTCCAAGATAGTTGGTGTAGCAATTATGGAATTATGGAATGCTAACAGGTAAAAAGTATGTACATTTATGAAAAGCCTTACTTTCAGTCAGGTTCTTGTCACAAAAAGGCAATGCCAACAACAACGACAATAAAAACCCTACTAACCTTCAGGGTGGCGATGGGAAAGTAGTTTTGGAGAAGGGAGACAGTATTTGGGAGAAAACGGAATTGAAATTTCTTCTTTAAAGGAAAGTTGGAGTGGAAGGAACAAAAAGATAAAAAGAGGAAACCACAAATGTTAAGTAACATCTGTAACAAAAGGTAATCTATTTTCCACTAATATAACAAAAAAGAGAATAATTTTTTTCTTAGTTGTTGGTAGTAAAATTATTTTAAATAATAGTAGCAAACATGTTTTGTGTGTTTACTATTTTAAGTGTTTGACATATATTTACCATTTAATTTTTATAACCGTTCTAGAGAAAAGTTCTACTTTAATGCCCATTTTAAATTTTGAGGAAAGCAAACCACAGAATGGTTAAGTAACTTAGCCAACATCACACAGGTGGTGAGTGGAGAGCTAAGGTTTGAGCAGAAGTTGTGTGGTTCTGGAGTTTACTCTTAACCATGTTGGCCTTTCTTTGATAATGGGGAGCTGCCAACAAGGTGCCCAGGTTTGTGGCAGAGGAAGTAGCCACTCTGCATAGGGAGAGGTGGGTTGGAAGGATTGGAGCTGCCCAGAAGGTCAGGTACCCTTGGTGGTAAGCACAGCCTAGAGACACTGAGGAATTCCCATGGGGAAGGAGAATTGATTTATATTATTGCATGTTGGAGACTGGGTAACGTCAGACCCTTCATACTGGAACTTTTGTAACATCTTCAGTGCCCACTAATGCCTTCGACACAAGGGAATATTCTCTGGGGAATATGAAGATGTACTAAATCTGGCTTCAAGATTAGAGCAGGGCAGCAACTGAGGCTGAACCTGGGCAGTCGGCAGAGGGATTATACAAGGATCACATATTAAAGACAGTCTCGTTTTATTTGTATGTTTCTCAAGTCTTTTCCAGAGGGTCAATTTTATTATCAAGATATTTTGTGTGTCTTTGGCCCCAGAAATCCTATTCCGAAGTAAGAGTTGGTCCAGAAGAAATAGTCTTTGATATAGTCATAGACTTAGTTACAAGGACTTTCACTGCAGCATTGTTTATAGAAGCAAAAGGCTTGGAAAAAACCCCAGATTTTCACAATAGGGAACCTAGTACACAATGGAATACTACACAGTCATTCAAAACCATGTGATAAGTGAATATTTCAAAACATGAAAACTATTTAAAATGTATATGTGGAAAAAATCACGTTACGTTACATTAAATATAGCAAAAACATATTTTCTTTAAAAATGTACTTATATGTATAGAAAAAAGACTGGAAGGACATATCCTAGAATGTTGATGGTTTTGATTATGGGTGATAGACCTCTGGATGATTTTATTTTATTTTTTTGCTTACATGTGTCTTGTAAATTCTTTATAACTAAGAAATATTACTTATATAATAAATGCTTCTACAAAAAATTAGACCATTATGTAGGGTGATGGGGGCTGAGGTCACATGGTGGGGAGAATAAGTTATCTACCAACAACTTAGTCTAGCCATAAAAAGATTACTGTATTTTTCTCTAGAGCCTATTAAACTATTTAGAGAAGTTTCAAGAATGCAAAAATTTGGACTTCGTTCAATGTTAAAATTCAAACACTTAAAAAAGGGGTAATGCGTTAAGTATGTCATTTATATCTTAATGTGAGAGGGTTTTCTAGAATTTTTCCTGAAAGTAAGTGATGACGGGAAGTGAGAGATAACTAGAAAGTCCTTGCGGACTTTTTGAGGGGGGAGGAAAAAAGAGCACAAAAAGGGGAAGATCAGATTTGCTGAAAATAAACATTATCCACCTTTTAATTTTTCTTTGCAATGATCTTGGTCATCCAGAAAGTCTTCGATCGAAAAATATTCTTACTAGAAAAAAATCCTGGTACCTCTCAATTTCCTGCCTTCTAGTCTTCACTTTTCAGTCTTCCCCAACCCTTCATCGTTTTTTGTTACTCACTAAAAATGTATTCTAGAGAGGTTGTGGGATAGCATGGTTAGTTTTCTGGGTATGGTTTCATGAGTGTTTTATCAAGAACCAAATTGCCAAATTCTGGAACATTTGTCTGCAAATTATATGGGTAAAATTTTCAAGAAGCTTGAGAAAATTCTTTCTGCCCTGTAGTCCTGTAGGCTTACACCTGAGAGGAAATCCTTTCTAAGGGTAAACTGAAGTCCAGTTATTCAACGTACCTGTGGTTGCAGCTGCTGTTGTACGTTCAGCCCTCCCAGGGGCAACAGGTGGGCCTGTGGGCCAGGTGTCATCCCTGCAGCAGGATTTAACTGTAGGGCAATGAGAAAGATTTTCCTTGTATCTTTTTCAGTTTGAACATTCAGGAAACTAAATGTATTTACAAAACATAAAATATGTTTAAAGGAAGGATTTGCCATGTAAATGCATAGTACCCTATTGCATGTATAGGTAGACACAGAGATGAAATTCAAAGACTTATTTAGTCTACTAGCCAACCACAAGGTCCATTACTGACTTTTCCCATGCTAAGTTTTTCTTTGGCATTTAACCCATTTTCTTCAAGAATTATAATGCTTAGGTAATTTTATCCTTGCTTTCCCCTTTTGGCTACAACAGCAATGGTTCCTGGAATTATTCTGATAGCTTTTTTATTAAGAAATTAATTCCTTCATAGGTATCCCTTTGAAAATTATGAGTTTCAGAATAAAATATCTAATCTGGAACATGAACTGTATTTAAATCTGACCACTAAAATAAATCCACTTTAATCAGGAGAGGAACGTATTTTTCTCCCCCAAACAGATTAAACTATACAGATACTCTATGAGAAGACTGAACTCATTGCATCTCTTCTAGTTTGCTCTTGTTGATGGGGTAGTAATAGTGGTTACAGAGTTTATGGGGGGCTGTGGATGTTGTAGGAACATCAAGAAATGTAGGGTGGAGGAATGGAGAGTGGAACTTTCTAGACTCTCTTACTAAGAAAAACTTTTTATGTTGTATTGAATAGTATCCAGTGTTCTTTGACACTTCTCCCTCTCCTCTTTTTCACCTTAATCTACAGTGAATATGTGTGCATGTACATTTGTGGGTACACGCACCCATATACATGCTCCCTCCCAACATTGGGCATTATATTTGTTTAACAATGTGTATTAAAATAACACAAAAGAGCACTTACCAGATGCAGATCTGACCCCAGTGTGAGCATCGGTGTTAGTGGTATTACACTTAAAGAAGGGAAGACCTGCAGGACATTGAAATTGATGTATGAGACAAGAGGTCGTCTATTTCCATTACTCTGTCGTTGGTAAACCCGTAGTCTATGAACATAGGAGTATATGTATACTCCATGTAATGTACACTCCTGCCAGAGGTGGATTTACCATGAAGGTAAATGAAGGTGAAACTTTAGGGCCTCTCACCAGTATCACCCCCTTTTGTGGACCTGGGAGGTGCCCTAGCAATGTATCAAGTTTATGGTATTTATCAGCTTGAAAAATTTTGATTTACTCTTATTTCCTATCTCACTATAAATATTCGCTTCAGTACCTAATTTTACATATCTAATTTTGCATTCTTTTTCTTAAAAAGTGTCCCCAAGTTGAATAAGCTGCAGATTCCTTAAGGAGGGAGATTGGCTCCTGACCTGAACTCTACAATGTCCATCGACTAAAGAGAGAACATCAGACTCTAATAATATCTGATTGTTCTGTTTCACAACGTCTAGATGTAAGTAAGGCAGGCTCCTTTATAGAAGATGAAGAGTTGGAGCGGGAGGGAGAGTAGTAGCCAAGAGATAAATGTAGTTTTCAAATGTATTTAAATATGCTTTGAAGAAACAGATTTTACAGAAACACATCAACTCATCAGCAACAATGAAATTTAACAAAACCATGAGGAAATCTGCCGTTATCTTTATAGATCACCTCTTATTCCCTGATATCTCTGGCAAATACCATATAAGAGATGTCACAGTATCTGAAGAGCAGAGATGACCAAGCTTTGTAGCTATTGCTTTTCAAAGTTTACTAGATTTTATTGATAAACCAAATTATTATTTAGACAAAAGGAAAAAGAATGAGGCCGGGCGTGGTGGCTCACGCCTGTAATCCTAGTGCTCTGGGAGGCCGAGGTGGGAGGATCGTTTGAGCTCAAGAGTTCGAGACCAGCCTGAGCAAGAGTGAGACCCCATCTCCACTAAAAATAGAAAGAAATTAGCTAGACAACTAAAAATATATAGAAAAATGTAGCTGGGCATGGTGGCACATGCCTGTAGTCCCAGCTACTCAGGAGGCTGAGGCAGAAGGATTGTCTAAGCCCAGGAGTTTGAGGTTGCTGTGAGTTAGGCTGATGCCATGGTACCCTAGTCTGGGTAACAGAGCAAGACTCTGTATAAAAAAAAAAAAAAAAAAAATGAAAAAAAGGAAAAAGAATGAAGGTGCTTTGTTTCTCCTATTCAAAATTTTCAGAAGAGTGTATTGATTCTCTTTTTATTTTCTCCCAAATGAAAAGCCTTTCTCTTTAGTTCAGTCTCTTTGTGTAAATCTTGATTTTAAATCCATCAGTCTTAATATGTTTCCTTTGCTGGTTTATAAATGTTTCCTGTTGTAAGACTCTTACCTGATTTGGCTGCTGTTGGTTTAGCAGTGTGGCCTGTTGTGGAGCCAACTTTGTTGGAGTAAGTCCCAAAGCAGGGTTCAGATGCCTCTGTGGAAACAGATATGTATTTGAAGAGACAGGAATACGTTTGAGATTTTGTATCCATTTTTGTCCAGAAGGTAACAGGTTGTTCCCAATGCAAAAACGTCCTTCTTTAGGCTCTGTGTATTTTGGAGCAGTTTAATTCCTGGGAACATTTTGTGCATGGCAGGACATGGAACTGTAGAGTGGGAAAATGCCAGACCAGGATGGAGGATGGTGTGTGGAAGGGCGGTAGGATGGACCAGGGCACATGGATTTCTGGTGGTGGCTCCTGGCTCTCATTTCCTTTCTGTAACTGCCTTTCTCCTTCGCCAGGACACAAAATATATAATCTGCACCTTGTCTCTGTGCACATTTGCTTTTTCTCAGTGCTTGAGGTAAGATGCCGTGATTCTTACTGCCTTTTCATGAAGCTTCCCACTTTTGCCTTAGGACTGCCATGTCTCTCTTATAATGGAAGTTCAGTTTTCTTCCTGGCCTGGATATTTTCATTGTGTATTAAAAAAAATCACTGAATTTTAGGGGTGAAAATATTCTTTCTACTTATTCAGTCTAGTTGTACCATTTTGTTTTTATAACTGAAGCCCAAAGAAGTCAAGTAACCTGGTCAAGGTGACATGGTGAGTAGCAGAAACAGTGCTAGGATCTTTGCAAATGCTCTTAGTCCCTGAAAAAAATAAAGTGTTCCCTCTGCCACGGAGATCCCAGGTTGATCCCAGTTGCCTTTGCTCGTGGATGCATCCCCAGAAGGCACAGGGGTGTTGCTGTCCAGCGCTGCACCAGCCCTTAAGTCACCTTGAGTTTTCCCTGGAGCAGTCTTGGTTTTACTTTGGGCTTTTCCCCTCAGTTGTAAGAGGAGAGGTTGGTATTACCTGTCCTTGGAGGTCCCTTTCGGCTTTAAGATTATGTACAGATACACTCTGTAAATAAGTCTATTCCTCCCCTACAATCGATTGTTAGTACAGATGCCAGAGTGACCCTTTGGAAACAATAGTCTAATCTTGTCACTCCTCTGCTCAGTACGGGCAATGACTGTCAATTTCGCTCAGAGTAAAAGACAGAGATCCTACAATGGCCTATAGGCCCTTAATGCCTCAGGACCACTCTGACCTTCTGTCCCACCTCATTTCCTCTCACTCACTCTGCTCCAGCCATCCAGGCTCTTTGCTGTTTCTGGGGCAGGTGAAGCCCACTCCTGCCTCAGGCTCTCACCTCCACCTGTTCTCTCTGTCTGGAAGGCTCTTCCCTGGAAGAGCATTGACTCACTTCCTCCCCTGCTTCAAGTCTTTACTTGCATTCACCTTCCTATCGAGGCCCACGGTGATCACTCTCCTGAATGTGCAGCCTGCCCCATCCCCTCACGGGACCTTCTAACATGTCCCGTGACCTACTGATTTAAGCTATTCATCATCGATCATTGGTTTCCTTGCTAAAATATCAACTTCACAAGGGTAGAAATACTGTGTTTTATTCAGTGATACATCCCAAGCAGATAAATCCGTGCCTGGCATACAATAGGCACTAAACAAATATTTGTTGAAAGGATGAAATTTTGTTTTCTTCTAGAGCATTCACTTCCTATGATTTTTGATTTGTCTTATTTTCTTTCTTTCTACTCATAATATTCTCCATCTGGCACTTGTTCTCAAACTTTTGATCTACTGAAAATACTTGCTAGGTTGTTGTATGTGTCCACATTTGCAGATGGATTCATTTTTTATGCCTTTATGATAATTCAGTAAATTCACTTATAAATAATAAAAAATACCTTGTCCTTGTGTCCTGATTTTTCATTTGAGAAATGTTGCTCCTAAACCAATATGCATTTCAGTGTCACCTCCCCCATGCCCTACCTCACTGACTGTCTAGCTGTGCTCACATTGTTGGCTGTTAGCCGTCTGCATTAGCCTGCATCTCCTTCTCAGTCCACCTTGTGTGAGAACTGTGCTCCTGGAAAGTTTTATTTCTCCTGGGTTTTTACAAATTATATGGTAATTTAAATATACTAGAGAAACCCTATTTTGAAGAACCCTTTGATAAAGTAATTCAGTGAAGGGAACTATCTGTTTTTTTAATAAAAATTTAAAGTCCATCTTTACCTTGTTCAGAAAATTAAATTTCCCCAGACAACTTCTTTCCAGGAAAACGTATAAATATATTGAGAGTAAAGTAAGAGGGCAGTTGGTTATTCATGTCTTGTTCCATCCCCCACCATTCCACCCTGTTAATTTCCTTCACAGAACTAATCACAGTTATTATTTATATTTTAACATTTCTTTAAAAATTATTTAATTATTATAATATCTACAATTCTTGCAAATACCATGAGGGATCATGTCTTTTTTCTTTTTCCTTCCTTACCATTGTATATTCAGCAACTAGCACAATGTCTGGTATATGGAGAATTTTCAATAAATATTTGTTGATTGCATGGATGACTAATAAAGTGTCAAGTGAGCTTGAGACACAGCTAAGAATGGTTTCTTTTTGTTCTGCTATTTCATAACAAATATTTCGTAATTTTTGTCTTAATGTGAATACTCAAAAATCTTGAACAAAGAGAAGTCCATTTAGAGATTAAACCACCCACCTCTATGTCTATAAAATAATAAAGAACAATTGAAGTAAGTGTTCAAGTTCTAGTGCTCCTTTCTTTCAAAAGCCTGTAATATGTGATGTACTGAACCAGGATCCGCACCTTTCACCTCTCACAAAAATCAACTCATGGTGGATAACAGACTTAAACCTAAGGCATGAAACTATAAAAATTCTAGAAGAAAATATTGGAAAAACTCTTACAGACATTGGCCTTGGCAATGAAGAAGACCCCAAAGGCAATCATAGCAACAACAAAAATAAATAAATGGGACCTGATCAAATTAAAAAGCTTCTGCACAGCCAAGGACACTATCATGAGAGCAGACAACCTACAGAATGGGACAAAATATTCACATGCTGTACATCTGATAAAGGGCTAATAACTAGAATCTATATAGAACTCTGGGAAATCAGCAAGAAAAAAAACCAAACAACCCTATCTACAAGTGGGCAAAGGACATGAACAGAAACTTTTTAAAAAAAGATAGATAAATGGCCAAGAAACATATGAAAAAATGCTCAACATCTCTAATCATCAGGGAAATGCAAATCAAAACCACAATGAGATATCACTTAAGTCCAGTGAGAATGGGCTTTATCAAAAGTCCCAAAACAGTAAATGTTGGTGTGGATGTGGAGAGATACTAACACTCATATATTGGCGGGACTGCAAACTAGTGTAATCTCTGTGGAAAGCAATATGGAGATACCTTAAAGGAATACAAATAGATCTACCATTTGATCCAGCAATCCCATTACTGGGCATCTACCCAAAGGAAAAAAAGACATTCTATGAAACAGACATTTGCACTAGAATGTTTATAACAACACAATTCATAATTGCAAAGAAGCAGAAACAACCCAAGTGCCCATCAATACATGAATGGACTAATAAAATGTGGTATACCACAGAGTTCTACTCAACCACAAAAAACAATGGTGATCTAGCACCTCTTGTATTATCCTGGATACAGCTGGAGCCCATTCTACTATGTGAAGTATCCCAAGTATGGAAAAACAAGCACCACATGTACTCACCATCAAATTAGTATTAACTGATGAACACTTATGTGCACATTCAGTAGTAACATTCATCGGGTGTCCAGCAGGTGGGAGGGGGAAGGAGGGGATGGGTATATTCACACCTAATGAGTGTGGTGCTCACCGTCTGGGGGATGGACATGCTTGAAGCTCTGACTGGAGTGGGACAAAGGCAATATACGTAACCTAAACATCAGTACCCCCATAATATATTGAAATAAAAAACATAATAAAAAATAAAAAAATGAAAAATTTGAAAGAGAAAAAAGTTTGTAATATGTGAACACTTTTTTTTTGGGTGGAGAAGGAGGTTTCTGATGAAAACCAGCAAAATTGCTAGACAAATTCTAAAAGAGCTGTAACACTAACAGCTTTTTTGATGAAGTTCTAAGCCTTTTTAGTTTACATAATCTAGATATTTAGAGTTTCCAATTAGAAAAATTAGAAAATGTGGTTTACTTCTTTAGTCATGAGCAAATAACTAGTTGCCAAGAAAATCTTAAATTCTTTTTTGGAAAATAAAATAATTATCTGCTTTGAGTAGATATAATCTAAGGCAATTTTCTGTCTCCTAATTTCTACCAAAATAATTGACATTCTACCATTATAGGGTAGATGCACTTTTAAAAGGCAAATATCTTGCAATATCCACCAATACGTTATTAATTTGGTGCATATTCCAAGATACCTTCTTCTGCCTTAGAAAATAAAAAGAGAAAACTAAAGGAATAAGTCATAGAACAGAGCAGTTTTGATAGACGGCAGGAAAACAGATAAGTCTGTACCTGGAGATGCTGTTGAGACTAGTTGGTACACAAAATAAACATATCACACTTACTGGTAAGGACTGAGTTGATCCTAGAAGACAAAACAGTAGAATTGCAGTCTTCATGTTTCAAATCGATACCTGTAACAACAAAATAGTTATTCTTTTACTCTATTTTTTTTCCTTTTGAGAGAAGATAATACTTACAAAAAAAAAAAAAACAAAGAATGTTCTACTTGAAACATGGACAATTAATGTTACCTTTGTGTCCACCAGGCAAAATGTACAGGTGAAACAATATTCAAAGTCCAGTTGATTTCTCCAGTTTACTTTGGGGAAAAATTTTACCCTTTGATGATTTGTGAGTTTGTAGAAAGAATTTAAACTCAGCTTCAGGAGATTGGCAACTGAGAGACCAATCAGGATTTAGCTGTCTATGAAATCATTTGGTTTCTTTCATTCCCCAACACTTCATTAGGTGGGTTATTAGCTGCAGACATTCTATTACCCAATGTCTACCATTTGAATAGAGGGTATTTCAGAGAGATGTGCCTTGTGTAATTAAAAAAGTACAGCATTCAAAAAAAATTAAAATCCTTATTCACCTCTATCTTCTTCCTAGATGATTTTCCAGATATACCTGTTTTATCACCTACGTATGAACATATAAATCAAACATCAAAATGTAGGGCTCTGTGTATAGTTAAAAAAATGAAGTCTATTATGTAGATTGCTCTAATTTGGCTTTACTTAACAAATAATAGACAAATTTGTATGTTAGTGCATGTAGATTTATTTCATTTAGGTAATGGTTACATTATATTACATTTCTTTTTGATGAACATTTAATTCATTTTCATTTTATTTTGTAATATAAAAGTGTTACAATGAACATCTTTATAAAACTTTTTTTGCAGATGTGAGAGTATTTCTGAAGGTGTTATTCCTAGAAGTACTGCATTTAAGGGTATGTAGGTTTTAAATTTCAATAAATATGGTCAAATTGCCTTCCCGAAATGTTGAATGGTTTGCTTTATTTTAAATGAAGGAAAATGATACTATATCCTAAGGAAAACACAGGGGATCCACTGAGATTTCTTTCACAAAAAAAACAGCCAAGTGTTACCCATAGGTTTTCAGGAGGTGAGATCTGTTCAACAATTTCTGAGACCAAATCAATGCCGGGATTGACATTCTACCACTATGGAATGGATACATTTTAAAAAGCCAAGTACATTGAAATACTCACCAACACCTTATTAATTTATCATCTTTTGCCTTGGAAAATAGAAACAGGAAACTAATGGGGAATGAGTCACAGAACAGAGAAGTTTTCATGGAGGGTGGGAAGAGAGGTAGAATCATATCAGGATTTCACATAGAAAGGCCATCTAAGGTTTTTTTTTTCAGTAAGGTGACTGTTAATGGAAAATTGACTGAGATGATGAGACATTTTTTAAAGCTTTTCTCCGACTATTCAATTCATTTACATAATCAACTTTTGTGACTGTCAGACACTCTGTTAGGAATGTGGGACACTGTTTAGGAGGAGAAACACAAAGGTTAACAAGCAATTACGTGTGTGACAAGTGTAACAATAGGAGTATGCACAGGTGTGAGAGAAAGTGTGGTTAATTTCTTTGGATGAAAAAGGGCAGGGAAAGCTTAATGGAGGTTACCCTTGAGCTGGGTTTTGAGGAATAAAAAAAATATTTAAGAATGCAAGGAGAGCACCCAGATCAAGGATCTAGATGTGAAGAAGTGAGATTATTGTTCTCTGTCACTGGAATGAAATGGGGTCAGGTAGCAGTGGAACACAGGGTCGGAGAGGTATCTGATTTTAACTACCTATAACATTTTTTTTTTTTGTTTCTATTACTCATTTTGATACTTGGTCTGACATTGGTTTACATGGCTCCTTCATTATTTCTTGACTTTTTGTTTTTCGTGAACTAGAGATAAAGAGTTCCTGGGACTTGTCTTATATTTCTTTGGAGTCTTCTATGTTTACAATTTTTAAAGCACAAGATGGTTACTGCACATTGATGAATAAGTGGCAGAGACGGAGCAAGATTGGGTTTAGGGGAAACTTCGGAGAAGAGACGGGGCTTTAGGAGGATTTGGTGAATAAATACAATTAATGAGACAGCAGCGTGGTAAAGGGGTTGATACTGAGAGGGGCAATGGTACATTAGCACTGAAGGGAAGGGGAGCAACTTTGTGTTCTCATGGGCTTTCTATGCAAATTCATTCTTTCTTTTATTCAGTCAATTCATTTTTTCCAACCCATAATTTAACATATGTTCACTTTGTGTTTACCAGCACTGTTTCAGTCTTGGGATAAAACAGTGAATGGAAGGGACAAAAACTCTGCCCTCATGGAGCTTAGCTTTGTTGTGGGAACATTAAATACTCAAGCAGGCTCATTGTAACGGAGAGAGCTCATGATACTGGGAGTCGGCTTACCCTGGGCATTATTTTCTGTGTATGTGCAGGGTGAAGGGCTTCCTTTAATTTTTTTTTTGGTGGAAGCAGAGTTGAATTTTATGCCACTGTTATTCCTGGGCTTAGGTGAGGACACTTGTGTTCTATTGCTAGTCTAAAGTATGGTTCCAGTGGGTAGCTCATTCCAATTGAATCATTGTGACTGGGCATCAGGTGATTCAGGGACCTCAACCCCCAGCTGGAATGGGACATGCCCTAGCCAGGAAGCTGAGCGGTCAGTGGGATTAGACCAAAATAAACAGGCAAAATTAAGAAGGCTGAGTAATTTCTTAGACAAGAAATTTTAAGTCTGAAAGCAGATAATTTGCAATAACATAATTATAGAGTTGGAAGTCAAGAAATATGTATTATAAAAGGGAAAAATTCCTAAATCATTCCAAAACAAGGAGACATCAGCAGAAACAGTGAGATAATTTATGCTTCTGAAATGACTTAGGTATCAGGATTCATTAAAGTGTTTTATGAACTATAGGTGATATGTCTTAGCCCTGTAGGTCTAGGCATTCCTTGACCTTTCTTATTGGTTTTTAGTTTTAAGTTTCTTTGGATTACGGGCCCCTTTGAGAACCTGATTGAATGTATGTACCATCTTCTTAGGAAAATTCCCATATGCCCATGAACGCAATGATTATCAGACAGCTTGAGGAGTTCGTGGATCTCCATGATCTCCTAATCCCAACTATGAAGATCCAGGTTAGGAATCTCTGATTTAGAAGAGTCTTGGTGGAATTCTCTAGTGATTTGTGTGATACGTGAACTTTCTAGAACTTCTCAAGCCAAGAAATGTAACTATTCCCTGATTCCACCACACCCAGTGGATATAGGAAGATCTGGAATTACCCAGACCCAAAGCACTCTTCGTGAATTCCAGTCTGTGATCATCTGTTTGGCAATGAAGGGATATGGCAGAACGTTCCTTTTGCTGCTTGCTAACTCCATCACAACGTCAAAGGGATTCAAGGCACACGATAACTGTTAATTATAGTGATAGCTTGATTGAATAAATCAAGTACATTAATAATTGGAAATGACATCTAGCATTTCCTGATGCATGTAATTCCAACGATGTCTATTAAACATAAACCTAAGTTGTATGGGGCCAGGCATTCAGGTACTAGGGTACAAAAGCGAATGAGACAAAGTCCCCACTTACTAACACATTCTTGTGCGAAAAGCAGTAAATATCGAATCACCACATGACATGGTGCAGATAAAATGAGTGTGGGAAAAAGGTTAGAAAAGAGCCACTGTGCATTTTCATCTTGTTTTTCTGCATTTGTTCCTGGTATTCCCTCTTCCTGGAGTCTTCCTCCTCATCTCTGACTGTCAATGTTCTACTCATCATTAGAAATTTTTCTTCTTTATGCTGCCACCTTCATTAAATCTTCCTTTGTTTCTCCAATTTAGAGTCAGTCTTTTCCTTCTCTGAAACACTTTTGGAATTTGTGACTTTCTTATTTACTTTATTCTGCCTTGGCTGATGCTATTGTTATTTGTATCACTGTTTTGAATTGAGATATTGAATTTCAAGGAAGATTCTGCCAACAAACATATGAAAAAATGCTCAACATCTCTAATTATCAGGGAAATGCAAATTAAAACCACAATAAGATATCACTTATCACCAGTGAGACTGGCCTTTATCAAAAAGTCCCAAAGCAATAAATGTTAGCGTGGATGTGGAGAAATAGGAACAGTCATGGACTGTTGGTGGGACTGCAAACTAGTGCAACCTCTGTGGAAAGCAATATGGAGATACCTTAAAGAGATACAAGTAGATGTATCCGGATCAACTTTTATATTCTCTGGAGCTCCCAGCTTTCGTCTGATAGAACAATAGATACGTGTTGATTTGAATTAATACTTGTTTGTTTTTCTAAATTTACAAAAGTATTTAAAATTGTTGACCAGTTTGTGTGACCCCAGGGAAAACTAGGGTTTGTGTTTGGAGGTCTGTGGTAGAGCCACTTTTCTACGGAGTAGTTTGGTGGATGCTGGAAGGACAGTCACTGAATTAAGTGTATATAAAATTCTACTAAATAGAATAAAACTCTATAGGTTTTTACTAATCTTTTAAAGTTTTGTTCAGAAGGGGTATCAGGAAAATATGTCCAGACTTCTTAGCAGAATGAATTGGCCCTTAGTCATAGAGGATAAAGTTCAGCATATAATGTCATTAGAAATGTGGGTATATTATGTCAAATTTCCACACACAACAGGGTTAAGTTTGAATGAGTGTGGTAACATTGTACTCTGCTTATGTAGAAAAATTTCAACTCAATGTTACTAATATGTACGTATGGATTAAAAAATAAACTTGGATGTGATTTTTCAAAGTAGGAAGAATGTCCTTCAAATGGGCAACAGATGAGGATGCTGAAGGGAGGGATAAGAGATGCATTGCTAGCGTTAAGGGATTAATTAGTTCATGATTTCAGTGTTTGGTTGATGGTATGTATGACACTTTGGATAAAGTTGTAGGATAGAGCTGGGAATGTACATAGTTTGAGTTGATACCTGCCCATTGGGCAGTTACTTTCAGTTTTGTAGAAGTAGTTGGGAAGGTATGTAGTATCAAAGTCAAATGTAAGGTCAGTATGTGATTCTGTGGTATCATAAGGAGATTCTGTGATTTCAAAGTTGGATGCAGAGTCAGGGTAAGGTTTGGTGCCATCATAGGGAGATTCTCGTTTCAAAATCATTTGTAGGTGTCAGCTTTTAGCATTGTGTGGTTTGATTTATGGTTGTAGCAGATGCTGATGTGGCAGTTATAGTTAAAGCTGAAGTTGCAGATGTGGTAGTGGTGGTAGAAGTTGCTTAAGTAGCAGGAGCTGGGCACAGTGGCTCACACCTGTAATCCTAGCACTCTGGGAGGCTAAGGTGGGAGGATTGCTTGAGGCCAAAAGTTAGAGATCAGCCTGAGCAAAAGCGAGAGCCTACAAAAAATAGAAAAATTAGCTGGGCATGATGGTGCTGATCTGTAGTCTCAGCTACTTGGGAGGTTGAGGCAGGAAGATCACTTGAGCCCAGGGGTTTGAGGTTTTAGTGAGCTACGATGATGCCACTGTAATCTACCTGGGGTGACAGAGCAAGACTTTGTCAAAAAAAAAAAAAAAAGAAGAAGAAGAAGAAATAATAGCAGGACAATGAAAGTTATAGTAGTGGTTTGAGTTTGAGAGTGAAAGTTTTGAAATTAAAATATTGAATCTGGATGTGGGTTTGCCTAGAGGGGTACATGAGGAAAAATGCATTTTTATTAGATTGAATTTATCCAGGTTTTTTGTTGATTTGTGGATTTGGATAATGTTTAGCGTGACTGGACAGTTTTTAAGGTAGCTTTGGGTAAGATTGGGGTCTATGTTTTTTTTTTTTTAATGAATAGTGGATGTTGGAAAATAATAGATGAGATTTTGATTGACTACAGGTTTTGTATGAGATTTTGGAGAGCAAGCTCCTGACCGAACAGCTGTTTTAAGAGGAGCTTCGGACAGAACAGTTCTTTGCTGCATAGCTCCTCATAGATGACAATATGGGAAGACAACAGATAAAAGAACCACTTTTGCATGCATTTTAGATGGGTCAGCTCTTTGCTTATTGGTTATTCTTGAGTGGTTTTGGGTAGATCCAGGGCTTAACTGAACAGCTGTTTTTTGGGCCAGCTTTTGACAGGGGAGCGTCCTTCTGTTAAATTAGTTTTAGGTAAGTTTGTTTAGATGTAGCTGTTTCTGGACAAGTTTTGGATGGTTCAGCTCTTTGTATGTTGGCTAGTTTCAATGAGTTTGTTTCAAGGTGGCTCCTTGAATAGCTTTTTGGGACAAGAGAATGCTGGCAGCTCACCTTGTCTTGGATAACTTTGTGTACAGCAGTCCCCTTATCTATAGTTTTGCTTTCCATAGTTTCAGATAACCGTGGTCAACATGGTACAAAAGCGTTAAATGAACAATTCCAGAAATAAAAAAATCATAAGTTTTAAATTGAGTGCTGTTCTGAATAGCATGATGAAATCTTGTGTTGTCTGGTTCTGTCCTACCTGGGATGTGAAACATCCCCTTGTCCAGCATATCCACGCTATGTAGACTACCTGCCGTATAGAATGTGATTGTTTAGGAAAAAAGATAGTATATATATCGTTCAGAACTATCTGTGGTTTCAGGTATCCACTGGTGGTTTTGGAATGTTTCCCCTATGGATAAGGGGGGAACTATCGTAGAGTCAGGTCTTGTCTAAACAGCTGCCTTTGGATGGGCTTTGGACATGAAAGCTCTTTTCTGATAGTTGATTTCAGATGAGTTTGTGTAGAGTTAAATGTTGAGTAACAGCTGTTTTGAGATACATTTGGATGGGCAGTTCTTTGTTGATTAGTTGGTCTCCAGAGACTTTGTATAGAGCCAAGTCTTGGATGAAGAACTGTTTCTTGATGAATTTTGGATATGGTCATTCTTTCCTTATAAGCTGGTTTTAGAAGAAATTGAAGTTGATGGTGTTATATTGATCAAATAATTATTTGATCAAAGTGTGAATCTTTGTGTCATCCTGTGTTCTCTTTATTGACACTGAAATAATAAAAGGGAAGGATAAGCATCAAAAACCATCACTGAATCTTAGGAGAGAATCAGACAGGTAACAACTCCCAACTGTGTTTTAAAGTCACCAGATGTCAGGAAGGTGCTCAAGTGTCAGTTGTTGGCTTTTTGATCAGTTGTCCAGTCTAGGTAGTTTATGTTAATGGACTTGAGAACTTGTCAATGTGGAGTGGGAAGGAATTACTTGCCTTTCTTTTCTTTCTTTTTTTTTTTTTTTTGAGACAGAGTCTTGCTCTGTTGCCTAGGCTGGAGTGCTGTGGCATCACCCTAGCTCATAGCAACCTCAAATTCCTGGCCTCAGATGATCCTCCTGTCTTAGCCTCCCAAGTAGCTGGGACTACAGGTGTGCACCACCACACCTGGCTAATTTTTTCTATTTTTAGTTACCCAGCTAATTTTTTTTCTATTTTTAGTAGAGACAGGGTCTCACTCTTGCTCAGGCTAGTCTCGAACTCCTGAGCTCAAACAATCCTTCCGTCTCAGCCTCCCAGAGTGCTAGGATTACAAGTGTGAGCCACCACAACCCACCGGAATTGCTTGTCTTGAGGCTTGCTTTAGTGGCTGGTTTCACAATGTGTTTTCTTCTCCTTATACTAAGCTCAGCTGAATTCTAGACATCTAACTAATTAATTACTCAAATAAATAGCTATTCAATATTTACTATTTCCCAGACAGTGTACTAGGCATTGGGAATTGAACCAGTAGGTTGTCAGTTTTCTATCTCTGTGATATAAAATGAAAATAGACAAGGCCTAAGAGTCAGTCCTGAGGAAGCCCAACGTTTTGAAGTGTGGAAAGAGGTGGAGAAGTCAGTACAAAGGACTGAGAAGGAACAGCCACTGAAGAGAAAAAGTTAGAGAGAGTGATTTTTACATAATGCATAGTAAGACTGTTTTTTAAGAACAACAAAATGATCAAAGAGTGGAAAGTTGCTGAGAGATTAAGTACAATAACAACGGAAGTGTGTGCATCTAAATTAGCAATAAAAGGTCATTGGTGAAGGGAGGAATTGGTGTCATGGTGATGAAAGGTGGATTAAGGTATGTTGACTAGTGACTGGGAGGCAAAGAAGTAGATACAGGGAGGTTGAGTGTCTGTAGACAGCTCAGCCTTCTGAGGACTTCAGGTGTGAATCAATGTGGTGAGAGACAGTGCTAAGTAGAGTGTGGTCGTCCTCTCTTTTCTTTATTCCCTTCCCTTCCCTTCTCCTCCCCCCTCCTCATTCTCTGTTCTCCTCTTCCTTTTTCTGCAAAATAAGACAACACTAATATACCTTTAAATAATTACAAGAAGCCCCTGAAAAGAAGGAGGGACTAAAGATATAAAACAGGGAAATAGCTGCTGGAATAAAGGCTCTGGAAAGAGAGGATGTTTTTGGCTTTAGAGCACAAATGGAGGGATTGACCTTTGACTGTGTCATTGCAACAAGAATAAAGGAGAAGATGGGAACAGGTGCAGGTAGATTTGTAGACATGATGGTGGCACATTAAAGGAATCAGTCCGATGACTTCTGTTTCAGCTGTGAAAAAATAGGCAAGTTCATTTTCTAAGAGTTGGAGAGAAGGGAAAGAGACAGAGATTTTATTTTTTATTTATTATTATTATTATTATTTTTTTTTTTTTGAGACAGAGTCTCACTCTACTGCCCTGAGTAGAGTGCCGTGGCATCAGCCTAGCTCACAGCAACCTCCAACTCTTGGACTCAAGTGATCCTCCTGCCTTAGCTTCCCGAGTAGCTGGGACTACAGGCATGTGCCACCATGCCAGACTAATTTTTTCTATATATTTTTAGTTGTCCATCTACTTTCTTTCTATTTTTAGTAGACACGGGGTCTCGCTCTTGCTCAGGCTGGTCTCGAACTCCTGAGCTTAAACGATCTGCCTGCCTCGGCCTCCCAGAGTGCTAGGATTATAGGCGTGAGCCACTGCGCCCAGCCATTTTTTAATTTTTTTATTTCAGAATATTATGAGGGTACAAACATTTTGGTTACATATAATGCCTTTATCTCGCCCAAGCCAGGGCTACAAGCATGCCTTTCCCCCCTACAGTGCTCTCCATCTCTGTTAGTTGTGGATTTACCCACCCCATCCCCGCCACCTGACGGGCACCCAATGAATATTACTACCATGTGAGCACCTTAGTGTTGATCAGTTAATACCAATTTGATGGTGAGTATCTGTGGTGCTTGTTTTTCCATTCTTGTGATACTTAGTTGAATGGGCTCAAGCTCTATCCAGGATAATGCAAGAGGTGCTAGATCACCACTGTTTTTTGTAGTTGAGTAGTATTCCATGGTATACATATGCCACATTTTATTAATCCACTTATGCATTGATGGGCACTTGGGTTGTCTCCACATCTTTGCAATTGTGAATTGTGCTGCCATAAACATTTGAGTTCAGATGTCTTTATTATAGAATGTCTTTTTTTTTTCTCTGGGTAGATGCCTAGTAGTGGGATTGCTGGATCAAATGGCATTTCTATTTTTAGCTCTTTGAGGTATCTCCAAATTACTTTCCACAAGGGTTGTACTAATTTGCAATCCCACCAGCAGTGTAAGAGTGTTCCAATCTCTCCACATCCACTCCAACATTTCTTGTTTTGGGACTTTTTGATAAAGGCCATTCTCACTGGAGTTAGGTGATACCAAGACCGAGATTTTAGACTGAAGAAAATATAATGTACTCTGGAGTGTGAGCATGCTAACATGAGACTAGTGGTCTGGGGCAAGCATTTCTAGTAATTATAGTTGTTTTGCTGTGAGATTGTGTGTCCAGTAATCCTCAGCAACTTGGTTGCAGTGGTGTGGTTCAGATGATTTTATTTCTAATGGGATGTCTTTTCTATTTTGGACACTAACCAGTGGTGCTGAGGACAGTCATAGAATTAGGGCAAGGGTCGAACTAGATGGATCCTCATTTGGGATTGCCTTTCCTCAAATATCTTCCTCCTCTCTACTTTTTCCAGCTGATTTCCTTACTTTCCTTAACTGAAACAATATCAAGAAAATAAAAGCTATTATAAGAGAACTTTCTTATCTTCTCAACCTATCTGCTTTTGAAGTGATACCTGCACTCCCATGTTTACTGCAGCACTATTCAAAATAACCAAGATTATGAATCAACCTTAGTATCCATCAATGGATAGATGGATACAGAAAATGTGGTACGTATACACAACAGAATTCAACCATAAAAAAAATGAAATCTTGTCATTTGCAACACTTGCATGGAACTGGAGGGCATCATATTAAGTGAAATAAGCCAAGCACAGAAAGACAGATATCGCATGATCTTTCTCATGTGAGAGAGAGCTAAAAAAAAAAAATATAACTTGTGGAGTTAGAAGGTAGAACGATGGTTACCAGAGGCTGGGAAGGATAGTGGGGAGTGAGGAATGAAGAAGGGATGATGATTGGGTACAAAAATAAAGTTAGATAAAATAAATAAGATCTAGAGTTCAGTAGCACACTAGGGTGACTATTAGTTAACAACAATTTATTGTATATTTTAAAATAACTAAAAGAGGGGAATTGGAATGTTCTAAACACAAAGAAATGATAAATTCTTGATTGATTTTCAACCTTGGCACCATTGACATTACAGATCCAGTAATCCTTTTTTGTGAGCATCAATCTTGTGCATTGCAGGGTGTTTAGCAGCATCGCTGGCCTCTATGCATTAGATGGCAGTAACATGCCTCCAGCTACAAGAGCCAAAAATGTCTGCAGACATTGCCAAATGTCCCCTGGGGAGGCGGCACAATGTCACCTCTGATAAAGAACCCCTGATCTATATGCTTAAGATTGCGTTGGCTATTCAGGTTCGTTTTTTGGTTCCATATGAAGTTTAAGATTATTTTTTTTCTAAATCTGTGAAATATGATGTTGGTATTTTGATAGGAATTTACTTGAATCTATAAATTGCTTTGGGTCTTATGGATATTTTAACACTGTTGATTCTTTTAATCCATGAGCGTGAGATATTTTTTCATTTGTTTGCATCATCTATGATTTCCTTCATCAGTGTTTTGTAGTTCTCCTTGTAGAGATCTTTCACTTCCTTGATTAAGTATATTCCTAGGTATTTTATTTTCTCTGCAGCTAATGTAAATGGTATTGTGTTCCTGATTTGACTCTCAGCTGACTGTTATTAGTATATAGAAATGCTACTGATTTGCATACATTGATTTTGTAACCTGAGACATTGCCAAATTTATTCATCAACTCTAGGAGTCTTTTGGTGGAGTCTTTAGGGTTTTCTAGATGCAAGATTATATCAACGGCAAACGGGGATAGTTCGACCTCCTCTTTCCCAATTTGGATGCTCTATATTTCTTCTTCTTGCTTGATTGGTTTGGCTAGGACATCCAATATTATGTTGAATAGAAGTGGTGACAGTAGGCATCCTTGTCTTTTTCTAGGGGGAGTGCTTTCAACTTTTCTGCATTCACTATGATGTTGTCTGTGGGTTTGATATATATGGCTTTCGTAATTTTGAAGTATGTTCCTTCTATGCCTAGTTTGTTGTGGGTTTTTATCATGCAAGGGTGCTGAATTTTGTTGAATGATTTTTCTGCATCTGTTGAGATGATTATATGGTCTTGTTTTTCCTTCTGTTTATGTGGTAAATCACATTTATTGATTTGTGTATATTGAACCACCCTTGCATTCCTGGGATGGAGCCCACTTGATCATGGTGGATTATCTTTTTGTTGTGCTGTTGAATTTTGGTTTTCTAGTATTTTGCTGAGGATTTTTGCACATATATTTATGAAGGATATTGACCGTAGTTTTCTTTTTGTGTGTGTGTCCTTTCCTGACTTTGGTATAAAGGTGATACTGGCTAGAATGAGTTAGGAAGGATTCCATCCTTCTCAATGTTATGAAACAGTTTCAGTAGAATAGGTGCCAGTTCTTCTTTGTAAGTCTGGCAGAATTTGACAGAGAATCCAGCTCGTCTGGGACTTTTTTGTTGTTGTTGTTGTTGGGAGATGTTTTATTATAGTTTCAACCTTGCTACTCCTTATTGGTCTGTTCAAAATTTTTATTTCTTTCAGATTCAGCCTTGGGAGGTTTTGTGTTTCCATGTATTTATCCATTTTCTCTAGGTTTTCTAGTTTGTGTGCATAGAGGTGTTCACAGTATTCACAGATGATATTTTGTATTTCTG
>CAUYSK010128568.1:0-27534 GCA_963575035.1 Avahi laniger
TGAAAGAAATTATCTGGACAACTAAAAATATATAGAGAGAAAAAATTAGCTGGGCATGGTGGCGCATGCCTGTAGTCCCAGCTACTAGGGAGGCTGAGGCAGTAGGATTGCTTGAGCCCAGGAGTTTGAGGTTGCTGTGAGCTAGGCTGACGCCACGGCACTCTAACCCGGGCAACAGAGTGAGACTGTGTCTCAAAAAAAAAAAAAAGAAATCGAAGATCTAAACAAATGGGGATTATATTCTGTTCATGGATTGAAAGAGTGAACACTGTTAAAATGTCAGCTCTTTCCAGTTTGATCTATAGATACAATGTAATCTCAGTCAAAATCCAAGCAAACTTTTTTGTGGATATTGACAAACTGATTCTAAAATTTAAAAAGGCAAAGGTACTAGAATAGCCAAAACAATTCTGAAAAGAAGAACAAAGTTAAGGACGAGATTTCAAGGTTTCTAACGAAGCTATATTAATCAAGACAGTGTGCTGTTGGTAAGGGACACTTAGATCAATGAAACAAAACAGAGTCCAGAAATGGAACCACACAAATATAGTCAACTGATTTTTGACGGAGGTGAAAATGTAATTCCACAGAGAAAGGACAGTCTTTTCAATAAATGGTGCTGAAACAACTGGATGCCCATATGCAAAGAAGAAAAAAAAAGTCCTAAACCCATACTTTATAGCTTACACAAACATTAATTTGAAATGGATCACAGACCTAAATGTAAAACGCAAAATTATAAAAGTTCTGGGGAAAAATATAGCAGAAAATCTGTGTGACCTTGGGTTTAGCAGTAAGATTTTAGATACCATGCTGCGAGCATGGGAAACGTCGAGAAAGAGAAAACTATTGGATTTTATCAAAATTTAAAATAGAGAAAGATACTTTTAAGAGAATAAAAAGACAAAGCCACAGACTGGAAGAAAATATCTGAGAATCACATATATGATAAAAGGCTTATATACAGAATATACAAAAAAGTTGTTAAAATTCAACAATAAGAAAACAGATTAAAAAATGAGCAAAGGCTCTGAATGGACACTTGGCAGAAGAAAATGAACTGGCAAAAACACACCTGAACATAAGCTCAGCATCGTCTGCAGGAGGGAAATGCCAAGTAAAACGAGATACTCTTATGTACATATTAGAATAGCTAAAATCTAAAAAAATGGCCATACCAAATCCTGGCGAGGATACGGGGGCAACAGGAACTCTCTTACTTGTGAACTCTGTTTACAACTAAAATCACAACTACAGCAAGAAGTCATATCATTTATGAGATCATTTTTGCTTTTTCTTTTTTTTAAGAAAGGGTCTTGCTGCATTGCCCAGGCTGGAGTGCAGTGGCTATTTACAGGCTCAATCCCATTACTGATCAGCACAGGTATTTTGACTCATTCAATTCCAACCTGGGCTGGTTCACCCCTCCTCAGGCAACCTGCTGGTTCCCCCTGCAACCCTCCCACCTCAGCCTCTTGAGTAGCTGTGCTTAAGGTTCACACCGCTGAACCTGGCCATTTATGGGATAATTTTTCTGGTGTGAACACAAATTCTACCAGAAGATATTAATTCACTCAATAATTTTCCATACAAGAAACAGCAAACATCCAGGGAGGCAGCAAGTGGGGTGCCAAAGTTGTAACAGGGCGAGGCCATGCTTCCCAGTGGCATCCTGGAAGCATTTGCAAAGAATCGGTAATGGGGAGGGTCTCCAGGTAGGATTCAACCTAGAAGATACTTTCTTCCCCCTATTTAATGCTAAAGTAGGCCTTTCTTGGTAAAATTTTTGCTAAAGGCTTGGCTAGCCCTATTCACGTAAGAGAAGAGATGAATTTAGTAAAGTTCCTGCATATGTGTGTATCTAGATAAAAATACAACCTAACATGGATAATCATAAAAAATGATAATGTATCTTATGCTTTTCATTTTAACTTGAAACACACTACTATACTTATTTGCCCATCTAGTAAGTTCTGGCCTTCAATTTGAGCCTGGCCCAAGGCCAGGGGCATGAAGGTATCTTACTTGCAAAAGCTCGTCCTAGATATAGGGGTCTAGAAGGTCCTAATCTGTTTTTGTTTTTTTAAAGTGGAGCAAAATTTAAGGAAATTTGTGATGCAAACTGACTGCAGAATCCATCTAGATGTTTATAATTGCTTCGAATCTTTTTTACAAATCTTTTCATTGTGAAACATTACATACAAAAATGAATATAAAATAAAAATCCATCATTTAATGAATTATTATAAAGCAAATATTAGAATGTAATCACTACCCGGATTAAGAAGTAGCACAATGCATCCCAGAGGCCCCCACAGGCCCCTTCCTGTTTACAACCTGCTGTGACAGTTGCCATGTGTGTCTTTCAAGAACCTTCTACAGCGTTAATCTGGTAAGGAGATGCAAGCTTCTACTGACCCATGAAGCTGATTCTGAGCTTAAGGGCTAACTCTGAGTACCTGTAGACAGAGACTGTAGACCCTTTGTAACTGGTACCTCAACTGATAGAGGGAAAGACTCTCCAGTGTGGCTTGGTGTGGATAACCGTGGGATGGCTTAGCATGGGGTAGCACCCGATCCATGGGATGCTGAAGGCAGAACAAGCAAAACGGAAGAGGAAAAGACTCCAGCCAGGAGGAAAATGAACTTGGTTTGTAAAATATTGGCTGATGATGGATGAACAAAATGTGGGGTGGGTGTGTGTGTGTAAAACGGGATACTACACAGCCTTGCTAAATACGGATGAACCCGAGGTCACTGTGCTAAGCGAAATAAGCCAGTCACAAAAGACAAACACTGTGATTCCTCGCGTATGAGGCAGCTGGAGCAAACTCGCACGGACAGAAAGCAGGCTGGTGGCTGCCAGGGCCTGGGGGAGGCGGGGAGGGCGGGGAGGGGGAGACGTGTTCGATGGGTGCAGAGATTCAGGCTGAGGAGATGAAAAGGGTTCTGGACAGGGAGGGTGACAGCTGCACAACAGCGCGCATGTACTTAACGTCACTGAACCGTAAACTAAAAACCGTTAAGATGGTGAACCTTACGTGTATTTTACCATAATAAAAAGCAATTCAAAAAAAAATACAGCTTCTTGTTCCAAAGAAGGTCCAATGAGGGTCCGATGAGTCTGGACGTCGAAAATGCCCAGAATGGTGCCTGGCACATGGTAAATGTGAAAAAAATGTTTTTCACGTAGGTAAGCTCAAATTAACCATTTAAGTATACCTTATCAAGTCTTCCCTGCAGGGTAGGCCCAGGAATCACTCTGACAGTTGCATGAAATCCTGAGCTGTGACGGCCTCCCTCCACAGGACACCTTAGGAACTCAGCCTGCAAGTGCAGGGACTGTCCCAGGGGACACTCTGACTTCCTCAGTGGGCAATGGCCTGGTATAGCAGTGTCCCCATACTAAGACACAGGCACAACAGCCTGGAGGACAGACATTCTGATTGTTTTCTTGTTTTTGTTTTGAGACAGCGTCCCACTGTGTCGCCCAGGCTGGAGTGCAGTGGCATCATCATAGCTCACTGCAGCCTCAAACTCCTGGGGTCAAGCGATCCTCCTGCCTCAGCCTCTTGAGTAGCTGGGACTGTAGGTGTGCACCACCATGCCTGGCTAATTTTTTTGTTTTTACAGATGAGGGCTGCTATGTTGCCCAGGCTGGTCTCGAACTCCTGATCTCAAGCAATCCTCCTGCCCTGGCCTCCCAAAATGCTAGGATTACAGGTATGAGCCACCGTGCCCAGGCTCTGGCTGCTTTTCATGGTAATGGCATGTGCCATATATCCTTTCTCACCTGATTCTTCCTGAAGGAAGCTGCTCACACTTGCGATACGATGGGCTAAGACTCTCTCATTACATGGTGGTTGAGGAGGAACGCTCTCTAAAATTTGGGGAACACTGTAGAGCTTCAGTTTTTAAAGATCTTATCCTTGCTAATATGCTGTGCCCAGAAACTTGCATCTACTTGAATGTACACATGTAAGCGAAAAGTTTCCCTGCAGACTCTAGCAATGGAACGCGATCAAAGATTGGGGATTATCACTGCTGTCACTTCTGGCTGGGTGCAGTTTAAAAGTGTCATGTGTAATTCGATGTATTAGTTTTCAATCCACATCAAGATATTGAAAAGTAAATTTAAGAATGCAGGAAATTTCTATTCTGTTGATGGTATAAACTGGTTAAATTTGTCACAAACGTTCCTAAAATGCTTTTGAGATTCATTATGCGGTGCCAGCGGCTCCTCACAGACCATGTGCACGAAAGCACTCGCTGGCTCTGACAGGGCAGGGTGATCTCATTCGCTTCCCAGCTCACTAACCTCTACAGAACATCAGATGAAAATTAGAAAAAAATATTTAAACAGAATAAATATTAACTACAAAGAAAAATGTATCCTGTGTATAAAAATTAATATAATCTTCTAACAAGTTCTCATTCTATCTTTGATTCTTATATGAACTCTGTTGGTACGTGTTAGTCATGCCATTGTTTCCGCAGGGAGGTCCCTGTCACTCCACCCGGATCAGATGTGTAAATTCCCTTGCTCCTTTTTAAATTCTCTGGACTTGTGTATACACGATAGGGATATCTATTTCTTAATGATATAGAAGAATTTGGGCTTATTGGGACTTTTTTGTGTGTGAGACTACATTTTAAACAATTTTTTTATTTACTACTTTTTTTTTTAGAGATGGAGGGGGTCTATGTTGCTCAGGTTGGTCTTGAACCCCTGGCCTCCAGCAGTCCTCCTGTTCAGCCTCTCAAGCAGTTAGGACTACAGGTGTGTGCTACCATGCCCAGCTAATGAAAAAAAAATTTTTTTTGGAGAGACAGGGTCTTAATATGTTGCCCCGGCTGGTCTCAAACTCTTGGATTAGAGGAATGAGCCACTACCCTGGCAAATTCAACCTCTTTGATGGTTAAAGTTCTGTTTCTTTTTGAGTGAGTTCTGGAGAAATATTTACATTTAATATTTGAAAAAATGTTGATGTTTTTCTAGAAAACTGTTTCAAAATTATATTTGCATAACATTGTTCATAGTACTAAGATTTCCATGACAGCTATACTTTCACTTTTTCATTTCTCAGATTCCCCACATCCTCTGAGGGTTATGAAATTGTGAGACTGAACATCTTCAAAATGTTTATTGGCCATTTGTGATCCTCTTCTGTGACTGGCCTGTTCTAGCCTTTGATAATTTCTTACTAGGTTGTCTTTTTATTAATGGTGAGTAGAAATTTTTTTATAGGTTATCTGTGTTGTCTTTGCTTTTCTGCAGTTTCCTTATGCTGTGTCTGGATGGGTATTTTCTTTTATTCATTCTTCTTGAGATTCAAATCTGCGGACTTTTTCATCATTCTGGACAAATTTCCGGTACCATATCTTCAAAGACTGTCTCTAGTTCATCCTGTCTATCCCCTTCTTCTGGAATTCCCACTGGACATTGGACAGGGACATTGTCTGATTTTCTCTTCCATGTCTCTTAAGCTCTGTGACAGACACTATGACTTGGTTAACCCAACAGTCATTCCCAACCTCTCTCTCCCTTGCAGGCTTCCCACTAAAGAAGCTGAAAAATGTTGCACACTCACTTTCTCAAATGCCCTTGCAGCTGGGGTGGCCGCATACACAGAGAGTTGCCAATTAGCTGGAAGAGCGCTAGGGAGCCGGAGCCTTTTACCTTTCTTACCAAAGAGGAAGGAGGTGAGGCAGTTGCTCTCTCTTCCCCCTTCTTCCTCCTGTGCATGTGGAATTGATGTTGCAAGCTTGGGAGCCACATTCAACCACAAAAGAACAAGTATGGGGACAAAAAACAAATAAATTAAAGATGGGGGAGTGTAGAAAAAACATACTCTGGGTTCCTTGATTTCAGCATTAAGCAGTGAAATCAGTCTGGAAACTACTTTTGGACTTCTTATTAAAAAAAATTCACATCTTTATGGTTTAAGCAGTTGTTAGTTAGGTTTTCCATTACTGAAGACAAACACATACTAATAAAACCTCTCTATTATATCTTCTATTTTTTAATGTCCCTTTTATATTCTGGGTAATTTCCTTATATTTATTTTCCAGTTTAGTAGTTCTCTCTTCTGCTGTATCTAATCAGTTTGGCAAGTCATCTCATTGTGTTTTTAATTCCAAATTTTCATTTCTAGAAGTTTTATTTTATTCTTTTTCCAAATCTCTTTTTTGACGGTATCATCTTTCTTCCTTATGGTTTCTATTCTTCCTTTTATCTCTTTAATATGTTTAAACACAGTCTTTTTGTAGTCTCTTTTTTATTATTATTCTGATAGATAATCTTCTTGTTTGTTTTTTTATCTGCTGACTAGATCAAATAGATTATTTTCTTGAGCGTTTTATAATTTTGGCTTGTGAGCATATTTTCTGCAGCCATTGTATTACCAGCCCGGGAGCTTCTTGCACCAGAGAATATAAGCTAAGGGCTTCATGTAGCGTGGATATTATAAATTTGGACTCCAAGCCTCATCTGGCCCTGTTTTCTTTTCTTATAAGAGATTTCCTTTCTTTTTTGCCCACAAAAAAAATCCAAGTTGAAGACAAGCTTCCTTACTACCTCCCTGGACTGGCAGGTGGAGTTTTTTAAATTTCCACTTTCACTAAGAACAGCTGGTTGTGTGCCTTGGCTTTCTTTATGTGGGAACCTCAGTACTAACGCTCTGCTAATGGGAGTGCAGGGCCTTGTCTCTTGCTCCTGTGTGGGCATTAAATAAAGCCTGTAGCCACGGGGCCTGCACCCATTAGGTGTCCTTTATTATGAGCCCTATACCATCATCCCCACTCCACCCCCTGGGGTTTTCCACAGTCTCAGCTCATGCCTTTTGGCTCTGTTTTACCTCTTTGAAAATTTCTGGCATCTGGTTATTTTCCATTCCTTCCTGAGAGCTCAGCTATGTATTGATTTTTTAAAATTACATTTTATTTAGATTTCTAGGTGATTTGAACAAGAAGCCTTTAATGATAATTCAGTCTGTGTTTCCAGAACTGAAATTTATCCATAATGAAATATTAATTGAAAAAAACACCAAATCATGTCTGATTAGATCAACCAAGTAACTTTAAATTAGGTGTCATGAGTAACAGATCTTCAGCAAATGGATCTCAATGTTCTATAAGAAATTGTTTAGCAGATAGCATAAAGTTCTTTCTCGTATAATTAGAATAAAGCATCACACAGGATACAAAATAGAGCACTTACCAGGCTGGGCCTGATGCCCACACTTTCAGCTGCTTCAAATGCCAACAAGAGATTCTTCTTCTAAGTTAAAAGACAAAGAGATTGGAACCATCAATTTAAAATATATAACTTTTGCTAGGAAAGAACATCAACTGACACTCTCATGTAGACTATCTACTAGTGTAATACAAATAATAGTAAGTCAAATATACAAACACTGGCTTCAGTTTAAGGAAAAAAAGATTAACTGGTTACAACTGCCACTAGAAATTACAATACTGACTGATAACTGCCTATCAAAGATAAATATTTCTTAGGTAATTTTTTACTTTGTTAAGGTTTATGACATACACATTCTGTTGTATAACAAAGTTGCTTAATCATGGTGCTATATCAGAAAAATTATCAAAGTAGAGTGTGTGTGTGTATATCTATCTACCCATCTATATCTATCTATAGTTCAATATAATCGTATGAAAAGCTGTTCTTTCCCCCAATCCTGCTCCTTAGGAGAACCACTTTTTAATTTTCTTTTTAGTTATGGCGATTAGATTACCTCCATATCTTGGTAATATGCTTACACAACTACTTCTTGATTTCTAAAACAAATGCATTTTCTGCTGACTTCCTCCAAGACAAATGAGGACTTAGGTACCATGCACCTCTCTTCTCCGTTCATTATAGTCATATAGCTAATTTTAGTTCCCTTATTATTAGTTATGTTTATGACCTTAAATAATATTCTTAAACTTCTGTTTCTTGTTTCATCAGTTATGGACAGCACCTCCCAACTCTACTTTGTGTAAGGAGAAAGTTCCCCCGTCTTTCCTCTACCGCGTCAAGTTTTAGTTTTAAATTGCTAAAACTGAGATCATCTGCTTCCTTTTCTAGAAGAACATGTAAGTCTTCTGTGCTACTAGCGTGACCCTGGAAGCTGAGAATAAGCAGCACCCGCGCAGCGCGAGCGTCCGCCGCCTCCTCCGGCCGCGCTGCGTCCTGTGCCGCTCACGGCTCCGTTCCAGGACCCTCCTGTTGTTACTCTGCCAATCGCTCAGAATCACACCGCATTTTAGCCTGCTCCAGATTTGTACCTTGCATTTCTTCAAAAGCTTGGTTTTTTCCCTACAGTTTCTGCTTGTTTTGGATTTTTCTTACTGGGAGAAGAATTTTATGCCTCCTTCTCATCTGGCTTCTCACCCGTTCTGACTACTGCTTACAATGCACGAGCTTCTCCTTGCAGCCACCAACTTTCCGTTCTGACAGGGAGGGCCTGCCTCATGTTTGGACCATAACTTCTCTGCACAGCTTCTCATTTTCTCCATCCACACAGCCTCAAGCTCTTAATCATCTCATCATTCTATAAAACTTTCAGCCCAGAGCCACCCAGCGCCTTGCATGGATTTTTGTATTATACCTGTTTTGCTAGAGTATATGCCTAGGTTTCCATTGTAAAGGAAAATGGAAATCTCTGGACCACCTCGAAAATCCGTATGCAAAAGGGAAGGTCAAGCCTGCAGGCCAGTTGTGCAACACCCCTTCCAAGTGAGTAACTGTCACTAACATGCATTGGCCAGATTCCCCCTGGGGAAGGCAAAGGCCTCAGGCATCTATAAGAAATGCCCCCACTCGGGCTCCACTTGTACTCGCCATCAAATTGGCACTAACTGATGAACACTATGGTGCTCACATGGCAGTAATATTCTCCAGGGTAGGGGGATGGGAGGGAAAACTCACAACTAAAGGACACGGGGAGCACTGTAGGGGCGAAGGCCATGCCTCTAACTCTCACTTGGGTGAGGCAAAGACATAAAATGTAACCAAAATGTTCGTACCCTCATAATACCTTGAAATAAAAAGAAAAAAGAAAAAAAAGAAATGCCTCCACAGCTCCTTCCTAAGGAAATTCCTTGCTGGCCTCCCATAACAATGGACATGCAAATTGTGATTTTGGGTCTGCAGACTAAGTCTAGCTCCTAAAACTAAAGTCTGTTCAATTCGACAGTAATATGTTCATTACAAGTTTATCTTCCCAGGTGCAGAGCAGAGACAGGACAAGATCAATCATTCTTCAACTTACCCAGGGAACTCTACATAATGGATTCTTTCTTCAATCCCTTTTTCTCTTCTAACCTTGGCCTTATCATATGTAAAAGGCAAATTTCCTGGGCCGCAGAAGAATGTAACCATTTTCCCCAGTGCCCACCCCCTCCTCCTTTTTCTTTCTGTTCAGGCGCCCCTTCCCCTTAAATACTGAAGCTCCCGTGTTCTGCTTGGGGGGGCTGGGAAACAGTCACGGATGTGTCTGTGGCTTGCGTTTCCCCACTTCCCCGCCACGTGTCCTCAAACTCTGGCTTAATACACCTCCATTGACGGAAATCTTTGCCTGGTCACTTATTTTGGGTTGTCACCTTCTTAACAAAGGATGTGGGGAGATACATTTTCTGGATGAATTCACATGCGAAAAGTTCCATTTTCTACCATCACACTTGATTGACAGTTGCCTGGACAGAGAATTCTAGGCTGAAAATAATTTTCACTCAGAATGTTAACGGCGCTCCTGCACAGAAGGTCAGCCCCGGTGTGTAGACTCTTTTAGAGACTCCCTCTGGCTGTTCCCTGATGTTTGTTCGTCCAGGTGAACCTGCAAATCATTTAGTCATGCCTCCCCCTCTGTAATTCACAGCAAAGCCATTAGGGTTATATTAAACTTTAATTAAATTCGTATATTAAGTATCTAATTGAGAGACAGGTATTTCTCTGTTTTTCTACATATATCCCCTATAGAATTTCTTAATTTGGGACATAATTTTTTTTAGGTTTTATATATCATGTAACACCCCTTTCCACTTTCCTCATGGCTTTCCCTCTCTGCCGCTGCCTGAACATCTGGAGCCTGAAGGCCAGAAGGTTTGTCCAGACACGGAAGCAAACTCTGCATGAGGAACCAGGTCAGAGAAAAGCCGAAAGACGAGGGTGTTACATTTTCTTGCAGTCTGAGGTCAAGGTCTCAGGAAGTTGTTGATCTGTGGTGATCCAGCCCAGGCCACCAGGCCTCTTCCTTGACACTAAAGGAAATTAATGGGGATGGATGGAAACCTCATGCTTGTTTCCGTGACACTTCTCTGTTCTGTTGAGAGGAGCTGTGAACTGACTCCTGGCTTCCTTCCACCTAGCCCAAACTAGCAGCAGTAATCTCCTGCTACGATGCTAATGGTGCCTTTGTCCTTATTTTAAAATCTTTTTGGTTAGTTTTGGGGGAGGGATGGGGTTTGTAAGCCAGCTTTTAGGCTACCAAAGATACAAACATTTTCATGGCTTTTGATACGTAATGACAAATTGCTTTCTAAAATGTGACACCAATTTTTGGTTCCAGCAATAGTGTGTAGGCGCCTATTTCCTCATACTCTTGAAACCGCCTTTACAGATTGATAAGGGGTGCAAGGCAAGAACTGTGGTAAGGCCCAGCTAAAAATAAGGCACAGGCCTAGCTAAAAATAATGATAATAATTAGCCACTGTCCCCCTGCTTCCTTCTCTATAATTGCCACTCTGGAGGCACATAGCTGGTGGTCATAAAGACTCTTAGCTTTCTCCATAGATAGCATCACCTTTTTGAAACCTAGAGGTTTCAAACCCTGGGTTTGAAATCCTGGGGTTTCCAGGCCCTGCATCCCAGCGGAAGGGCTGACCCACCCAGACCGGCGGCCCCTACCGAGGAACTGACTGCGCTGGTCTTGTGACCCCACCCAAGAACCTGGTCAGCAAAGAGGACAATTTCTACAACCCTATGGTTCCGCCCCAAACCCAACCAATTGGCAGACTCGATTGCCTACGCCAAACTGTCTTTAAAAACCCTGTCTCCCAAATTCTTGGGGAGGTGGATTTGAGAAATTCTCCCCACTTAGCAATATGTGGCATAAAAACTCTTTCTCTATGGTAAACCATGCTGTCTCGGTGCACTGGCTTCATCTTGGGCTGTGGGCAAACCTGGCTGGGCAGCAACACTCTCATCTGCATGGAATATTATGATTTCCAAAAGTCTCTGCCAAATGCGTTAGGCTAAAAATATTTTATTGTTTTAATTTGTATTCTTTGATTACTAGGAAGGTCTAAGGAGAAGACATTTCTAAACCAAATGTTTTACGCAGAATTCCCCCAAGACCCTGGTCTGATTCCAATGAAACTGCTTGTGTTTTCTAAGCAGATATTAAATATAGAAGAGATAGTCTGTGCTGAAAAACTGTCTCAGGATACTCCGAGACAGTATACAGTATAACATGAACGCTATAGAGAGGGGTTGGTTTCTGGTTCTCAGCAATGACGTTTACTCATTTTGGCAGCAGCAGAACATCGGTGACTGCGGGTCGTTATCCTAATGCTCTCTCACTGGAGCTCCGTCACGCCACCGCACGAGGCCTGTGAGGGGCAGAAGCGCAGACACGGCAGCTCAGAGGGCCTCGCTCTGCCCACGGGCTGTGAGCTTCAGCTGCAGTTTGGCACACCGGCTGGGACAGGGGAGCGGCTGTCACTGCTTCCGTCTCTGCCCCGGTCGGGGAGGAAGGTGAGGGCTTTCTGGTTCCAGTGTCAGTGCCCAACCCATGGCAGATCTCTGTCGCTGGCCGGGCTAGCGGGGTTGTGCCAGTGAGGCCTCTGACCCGAAACCGAGGGGAGAAAAGACTTTCTCTTCCCAGACTTCCCCCCCCCCACATTCATGTATCATTTCAGACACCGACATCAACATTCTATTCTATTCTACTATCTGAACCTATTTAAGTGGACGGTTTCATAGGCTAACAGATAAATGCGTTATCTTTTTTGAAAGGGGCGGCCTTGCTGAAATAGCAGGAAACTATCTAATCCCGCAATTTCCTAATAACAGCTAAAGATCAATCATGAGCTGTCTCCCTGCTCTCTGCTCTTTCTCTCAATAGCTGACCAGCTGGCAGGCTTTCACAACATCTGAAAAGAGCTTGAACAAACAGAAAGGAAATATAAATCTTTCTCTTTAAAATTGCTTTTGAGATTCTGTTTTGCAGCCTCGGGGAGTTCCTGAACAGACAAGCAGGGGTGCCTGCCACAGGCCTCAGGCTCTTCCCCTGGGGCAGAATCAACGACAACCCGTCTGTCCTTCTGTTATCAGCTTCTGTTACCTGCCTGCTGCTAAGAGGAGCATCAGTGTCCACAGCACCCTGTTAACTTGGCTACAACCATAAATCATCCGCCCCCCTTTTTACAATTCCTAAATAAAAAGCCTGAATACCTGATTCTCTCCCAGCACACTCTTCCTCTTCCTCTCTTTCACTAGGTTGGCCCTTTTCTGCTTGGGAAAAGTAAAACAAACTTCTTCTTTCTCTACTAAACTTTGTCTGGAGAATCTTCCTCAAAACCCGCATGCACTAGCTGCGCACCAGCACTCCACCCTGACATTGTTATTGAAAAAGAAAACCAAAAAAACGAAAAATGCCAAAACCGTCCACTAACTTGTAACTCACACCCTGTGATGGTACATCTCTTTACTATTATAGAAGACATCCTTGCTAGTTTTTATCCAAAATACCCTATTTAACACCGATGTCAAAGTTACTTGGTTTAATTACTTCCATCCAGGAGGCAGCATGAGTTTTGAACTTTCTGGGCTATCTATAGCTACATGATACAATTCTTAGATTTTTATTTTAATAGATTTTTACGAACATTAGAGGCCTCTCTTGGTGCCCTTTTTGATGTATGTGTACATCCCCCAAAAACAAACAAACAAACAAAAAACAAAAGAAACCCCTCCACCACCACCCACGGAGCTTACTGGAAAGTGGCCCCAGGTTAGGGGCTGCACGTGATGCTCCACTCACCCTAACGAAGTCTAAGGTGCACGCTGAACTCAAGTTAGCTTCTTCCCTTTGAAACCCAACTTCTAACATGCTGCTGCTTTTAAGAAAACTCCTCTTTCATCCCCCTCCCTCGAGTGACATCCCCACTCTGAGCTGCACACACTGCTCAGTTTTATGCCGCAGAGATTTGCCTCCCTTGGCGCATTATTTTGAAAATGCTCCTCCGTCACTGTGCTAGATAAGACCTCTCTCACCAAACAGAACGAAGGTGTCCCCCAGGGCAAGCCACACACTGAGTAGGCAGGGCCTGTCCTGCAGCCACCGTCCCAGGGAGCGCAGCCAGGACGGCATCTGGGGAGAGGAGGCCAGCCATCCCTTCCGGGAGCAGGCCGCGGGAGGCAACTAACAAGAGTCCTAGGCTCTGGGACACAAACTCAAGATGACTGTGAAACCAAATAGAACTTCAAATGAAACATTCCAGATCTCCGGAGGTGACTCTGTCTCAGACCTGCAATCTTCCACGTGCTGCCTGACGTGCTCCCCAGGGGCAGTAGGACAGATTCGGAGAGTCTCCAATCCTACGTGGAGAAAATCGGGGCCCCTGTCCCATAAGGGCAACAGAAAACCAGTCCCCCACGGCACCTGCCTGTCCTGCCCCAGGTTGCCATGTCCGCGGGAGGCCGCCAGGCACTGGCGGCTCAGTGCTCAGGAACCGCGGGTCGGAGGAGACACAAGAGGCTTCGGTCGTCAGGGACCGATGCTCACGGTTCAGAGCCTGAATGCAAGCGCCGGGGCCTGTTATCCCCGACAGATCCGCACTGATTCCCGGACAAAGCAGCCAGTCAGTTTGGATGAGCGCAGGGAGCATGACAGACATGGCGCTCTCAGGAAGACACATGCACGCACGGGCGCGAGCCCACACTTATCACGGTTTTAGCAAGGTTTTGCTGCTGGTTTTGAACTGTTTTATGTCAACTATTTGCTTAGTTACTTCACAACATCGTGTCAGAAAGGCAGAGACTAAAAAATCGGAGGGAGGGAACGGACGCCTGGTCACACCCGTGAGGCTGGCTGCGGTCCCGGCCCCCAGGACACGGCGCCAGCTCTCTGGTTGCTCCTTCCTCCTTCCCTCTGCTGGGTCCTCCGTCTACCTGCACAGCAAACACCGACTCCTCTCCTCTGCAGCTCCCCGAGGACCAAGGGCCTGGGCGTGCTCCTCCACTCTGACGGCTTTAAATGCCATCCGGCCCCGCCCTGTCTGGCACGGCAGCCACTCGTGCCATGTGGCTATATAAGTTAAAATTAATTAAAATTAAAATTGAAATTAAAAATTCAGTTCTTCAGTCACAATAGTCACATTTACAGTGCTCAGCAGCCCATGTGGTTGGTGGCTGTTGTCTGAACAGCACAGTTACAGAAACTTCATCAGACAGTGCTCACCATTCGTGGATGACTCCCTTTCCAGCTCTGCTCTCCCATCCGAACTCTGGATTTGCCATTTAATCACCTGACACTGCCATCTGCATACTTCACAGACATCTCAGACTTAACGTGACTTAAGCACAACTTTTTCCCCCAAAATATTTATTAATCCTGTCCATCCTGCTTCACAGATTACAAACAAAGCGTCCTACATAAAAGTGCTGTAAGATTTTAGTGTGCCGTGAGATGGTTAATTTTACGTGTCAGTCTGGATAAGCAGCAGATAGATGCGCGTGCACAGACACACGCGCCCTGCTGGTTCACCTCTGTCGACAACCCTAACACCTTAAAAACTCAAATCACTTTGCTCGGTTATTATCATTGCCATGACCATTTTTTGGACTTTATTTAAATTCTGATATGGGAGAATCAAAATAGAACTTTAAAATATGCCCTCCCCATTTCAGAAGATGCCCTGTCAAACTAGGCGCCTGGGAGCTGTCCCTGCCTCCTTCCTCTTTTCCTCACCACAACCACTCTGTCACTGGGTCCAGCTGCCGCCGTGTCTAAGACACGTTCTGAATCTTTCCTGCCACCCTAGTCCAGGTCAGCCAGTAAGGCCGCAGACACAGGGCTCTCTCGTTAACCACGGCAACAGCCGCCTACCCAGCCACTCCTCTCTCATTCTTGCTCCCCTTCCAGTTCACCCTTCCACGTGACAGCCAGAGTGACCTTTTAAAAGACCTTCTCAGACTCCCCGATCTGTGTGAGACCCCCACATGCGCTCCTGCAGCACCGTTGTCTCGGGGCCCTTTCACGACTTACAACCGTTCATTTATAATTCGACCTGCTGTAAGTTCACCTGCTTGCTTACTGTCTGTCTGCCTCATGAGGGCACAGAATGTCTCCGCTGTCCACTATCGTCTTTGCCACTGTACGCGAAATAATTCTTGGCAAGAAATTCTTGCTGAGTGGCTGAGGGCAGGGTCTAGCACAGCATTTTCCAAAGTACATTCTGTGGAATGTTTTGTAGGATGTCCTAGGTCACGGGTTGGCAAACTACTGCCCATGAGCCAAATCTGGCCCAAATTTGTCTGTTTTTTTAAAAAAATTATTTTTATTTTAAAAAATTTATTATAAATTTCCCACTTCACAGAAAAAAATTGCCTGTTTTTGTAAATAAAGTTTTATTGGTACACAGCCATGCCCATTCATTCACAAACTGTCAATGGCCGCTTTAGCCCAATGGTAGAGTTGAGTTGTGACAGAGACCAACTGACCCACAAAACTTATTGCTTGGCTCTTAGGAAGTTTGCCAACCCTTTTTATAGATGATTATAGCACAATAAATAAATAAGTTAAAAGTTACGTGGATCCGATATTTGTTGAGTTAAACAAAGTCTCGTCTATTTCTCTAATGTAGGACTTCTTGAAGTTTTTAAAGTATTGTGCATTGTGCTCTCTGAGAATGTGATATATTAATAATAAGTAGTTTCCCAAGCTTATCTCAGCAGGAAACTCTTTTTGGTGGTGCTTGCTGGTTTCTCTGTAACAGACTTGGAAAAATGCTGGCCAAGCTCTTAACCGTGAAGGTGAGATTCCATCAGGGCTTTCTCTGGAAAGCAGCCACAGCAACTTCCCAGTGGCCACAGGAAACTTGTCTTCACTGCTTTTTTCTAGGAAACACGGGCTATTGAGAAGGGAAACTGAGAAGCATTTGCTGAGGATGGCATGCCAACGAGCCGTCACTCGTTCAGTAGTTATCTGTGCCTGGTATCGACATCCCAACTCCTGCTCCAGGTCTACAAAGCCCTCCCCGACTGGGATGTAACCGCCAGGAATTCCCCAGCTCCTCCCCCAAGGACAACAGTGGGGATGACTTACTTTCTCCTGACCGTTCAGCTCCTGGTAGGGGATGTGGGCGGGCAGGTAGGTGTGCAGCAGTGCACAGAAGGCCAGGCCGTCACTCCAGCTGCTGCTGAAGTTGGTGATGTCAATGTTCTGTGGGGAAGAAGAGCAGTATTCATCAAACGTCAAGAATATCAAGGAACTGTGATAAGATGGAAACCCGTCTTTGGGTTTTCAAGTAAGCAACGTAAGAATAAACTACACAAATCTGCTGGGAGTACATCTCATTTTGGTACCAGGAATGGCCTGGGGTTGGCCAAATCCATCCACAGAATAGCATGAAAAAAAGGGGCTTCGACTCCCCACGACTTGGGAGGCTTCTCAGGGGAGAAGAAAACCCTGCCTGCTCAGCGCCTCTGTGCCAGCACACTGAAGAAGCAGGGGTCCAAAGGCTTCCTGGGGACAGCAGCTCCTCCTTCAGGACAGGGGCACACACTGATAAGGAAACCAAAGTCCAGCTTTAAATCCAGGCCCATGGAGAGGAGGGCTAATGAAGACTCCCAGGCAGGTCCCCCAGGCCACCTGGGGACTCCAGTGCACCTCTACCTCTTAGATCCCCAGACCTGTCACCCACCTGCTGACCCCAGCAAAGTTTTCTTCCTTGGATTTTCAAAGCTTGTCCCCAAGGAAATATCAGGTTCCAAAGCCCACTGATGCTGTAATGCTTGGGCTGTTTGACGCAGTGGCTGCTTAAAGCACTGGAGAGGGGCCTCGCCAGGGAGTGCGGACGTGGGCCACAGTTAGGGCCTGCCTGAGTCTTAGGTCTGTGTTCTGAGCAGTTTGGGAGCAATAAGAGGAATTGGGCAAGAACAGGGCTCCTTCCCGCCATCTCTCCACACCCACTGGGGAGGTCCCTCCTAACTCCGGTCCTGGGGGAAGGACAGTCTGCGCAGGTGAAGAGGCGGCAGAGGAACTGGTTCTTCCTGCCGCGGTGGGCGCCACCACCACCCCCGGCCCAAACAGTCAGATGCGGCGGCACCACTGCAGTCAACTCTGATGCCCTGGGAAGGTTACTTAGGCTGTTTCTAGCAGAAGCAACTTGCAGCTTAAAAGGAGAGGAACGGTGAAGGAGAGCAAGGCATAAAATCACAATGGAGTAGGGGAGGGAGACTTTCCTGAATGCTTCTCAAGTGTGTGGGCAGAAGTTTCAGAGGATACACATAGGTGCAGATGTGTAGTAGAATATGGCATAACATTTCCCACGAAGTTTCCTTAGGGGCTTGGAAGCGAATGGCCTATGATCTCATTTGAGCTTTTAATCTAGATTTTTCAAGTGTGTGTTCGAGGCAGCCTGGCCCTTAGCAACGAGGTTGGCCAAATGCCTCATTTTACAGGTAAAGAAACTGAGAAATGGAGGCTGGCATCCCACGTCATGCACACGGCTTACCTGAGCAACGTGGATGTCAGGAACCCTAGTCCCCAGGCCCCAACCATCAAGCCTCTTCTCAGCTCTAGTCAGAGACCCTGGTGGACCCCAGAACTTCCCCTAAAGTACCGGCCTTCAGGAAGATGACGTGTTCTCAAGTCTGCTTTGCAGTGACATTTACCCAGGGAAGGACGGCTGGCTGAAAGCAACATGCGACCATAATAATGCCTTTTCATTCTGGTTTTCATGACTGAGGGACAACCAACTTTCCACAGTTGCCAAGCGCCAGCATCACACAGAAGTCTGAGGATGCCCCTGCGGGAGGGGCCCGGTGGGTTTTCGGGCTGACCGTGCAATGGTGGGACCTCTGCTGGGCTTAGCGTGAGGCTTTCTGGCTTCATGGTCTCTTTGGGATCGACAGCCACCTACTGAGAACTGGACAGGATGCTGCTCTGGAAACGGCAAACATGTCAATTTTATATTCTCTGAAGAGGTTTGTATGTTTAAAAAAAAAAACAGAGGAAAGAAACAGGCAGGAGGCCGTGACCCATCTAGTTCACTCCGGGTCTCAAGCATTTGAGCCAGATGTTGTGGACATCAAACCCTGGGAAGGCAAAAAACAAGGAGCAGGACGAGGCGAGCCTCCAGGGACTAAAGAGCGTCACGGCTTTTACCAAAGCTGGATTCCCTTCCTTCCTTCCTCTCTTCGCCAGGCACAGGCTGTCTGAGACCCTCCTCCAGGTCCGCGTCCAACGGTGCTTGTGACCCAGGCGAGGGAAAGTCAGACTCTATTTCCAGAGACCACTAGTTGATGTTTACTGTTTGTGCTCACCCCGTGGCACCTGTGTAAATGGAGGCAGGCACAGCACCACACCTGGAACTGTTCTTCCCAAAAGGCAATGCTGACATATACAATGTTGCTGCCAACAGAAAAGCCATACATGACATAGAAAGCCAAATGCTCAACGATCAAGACAGACGTCCCTGAAATATGAGTCCTTAAATGTAAAGCTCCCAAAATGGTGGTGGTGGGAAGGGCAGTGGCATTTGTTGAGTACCTGTGCTGCCCCTGTCATTGTGCATTTCCTCATTTAATTCTCAGAACAGCCATACGCAGCAAGTAGTGTTATACCCACTTCACAGACAAGAAAGCTGCAGCAAGAAGAAACGTTGCTAGGACCAGAGTGCCAGCTCCGTCTGACTCCACGGCACACGTCCCATTTGCTATGAGACTGCCACTGGGGGAGGGAGAGGGGAGGGCACAGGGCAGGAGGACCTCTGCATGGATTTCAGCATTGCCCGCAGTGCTGAGCAGACCCCGTTGCTCACTTGACTCACGTCTGGGACAGGAGTGAACGACAAAGCCGGGGGTGGGAGAGAGCAGATTCTAGAGGAGTCAAAGGTGGAACTTCATTCTTTCACTCTTGTGAATTAAAGAAACTAGGACCACATTTTCTGTGGCCAGGCCAGGACCACCAGGAACAGGCTCAGGGGTGGATAGCATTGCCCTCTGCACACTGGTGAATGTCACCATGCAGAGAAGCTTGTATGTCCAAACAGATTTTCCTTCCCAAATTTACTTTATAGCTAAAGCTTTTAGTACTTGTTAAATCTTTCTTTTCCCAAAACATGAAAACATTTTATGAGCCCTTATATTTTGTACCATCTATGGCGGCAGTCCCCAACCTTTCCGGCACCAGGGACTAGTTTCATGGAAAACGATGTTCCCCGTATGGGGGTTGGGGGCAGAAAGAGGCGGAGCTCAGGCGGTGATGTGAGTGATAGGGAACGGCTGTAAATACAGATGAAGCTTCCCTTGCTCACCCACCGCTCACCACTCTCCTCCTGCTGTGTACCCCTCCCAATTTCCTAAGTTTCATGGAAGACAACTTTCAATTTTTCCATGGACAGGTGTAGGGGTGAGACCAGTACTGGTCCATGGCCTGGAGGTTGGGGACCACAGATCTATGGTACGAATATGAAATATCATTTTTTCCCTTCTGTAGCTTCTTCATAAGCATTTTGAGAGGCCAGACGGATCCAAAGGCTTGGCGATGCCACTCACCTCACACAACCTAGACAGTGCCCCCGTATGCTGGCTAACCGAATACCATTAAGAGTGTTCTCGATCTGTAACTATAATGAGTAGTAGGTTGAGGCTAAAATCTGGTGAGATCAAAGCCATAGCTGAAAAAGAATCAAACAAAATGACTTGTAAGCTCAGGAGAGCTCAGAGGGCCTGGACGCTTCGGGACAAACTGTGGCTCGTGGCCTCTCTAGCGGGGTGGGGGGGTGGGCCGTGAGGGCCGTATCTCCCCATAGACATTTGTACTTCAGCAGTAACAACACAGAAAACCCAGCAAGAAAAAGGAGAAAGAGTCCTTTCAAAAAAAAGGAATCATTATAAAAATTGCAATCTAGTCATATAAACAAACCCAACATCTTGCTCAGGAAATGCTTCTCTCACAGATAAACAACATTCTCCACGTTTTGGACTTTTACCGTTCTGGCACTGGCAGAGACAGAGCACAACCAGCTGTGATCTGTACCAGTCTACTCACTCCAAGAACATCACACTGTCAAACAAAACCCTGCCCTTTTATCTCTGAGTGGAACGACTCCAAGCCTACTCCCCTGGTGCCACTGGAAATTGCCCCTAATTCTATTTGAGCAAAAAGAGCATCAACAGCTCCCAGCCCCACACAGCCGGCTGGACAATTAAAGACATGTGTACATTTATGACACCTCAAGCAAGAGGATGAATAGCGACCTGCAAAGTACTGTATACATTTCAGTGGTTGCTTTGTTGCTATTTTTATTGCCGAAGTGGTTTCATTTCTGATCACTGAAGCATGCTTTTGTGAGCCGTCAGGCACAGCTCCACGAATGAGTTGGCTGCCGTGAAGCGGCAGGCTCTGATGATGCTCGTGTTTTCTCATATGGGCATAAAATGAATCACAGAAAGGAGATGAGTCTCTGTATGTTTTATCATCTCTCTCTCTCATGTCATTTTGGAAAAGCCACATGGCTAAAATTACTGTTCCCCCGTGCACCTGTCTACCGATGGCTGTGAGCGGTGTGGTGTGCGCAGGAGACCGCCTCACCGAGAGGCAGACGGGGTGGTCTTAAAGGAGCCTGGGTGGCATCGGGGCTAACACATCTTCCAGCAGGTCCTATAGACTGGGCTGTGGAGGAAGGTCAGGGACACAGGCATCACACTGTTGCTCACCAGGCTCTGAACGGCTGGTTTCCCAGACGAGAAAAGCCTCCAGCCCTGGGGCACAGCCAGGAGCTCGGCAGCGTGTGTGGGTCCCAGCTGAGTGGGCTAAGATCCAGTCCGCTGCAGTGACCGGAGAGGTCAAGGAAACCAGGGCAGAAAGGTACTCATGTGGACTGGACCGATGTACTGGGTAATGGGCAGGAGGCCAACAGTTTTCCGGGCATGGATGGCTGGGCCGGTCCCGGGCACCCCAGGAAGTAAGCTGAGTACACATTCTAGGTTGTACACCTGGATGGGGGTGAAAAGCCTGATGTTTGGCTAGAGATGATTAGAAGCGGCTCAGGCCTTAGAGTAGAGGGAGGTTAGTTCTGCTGAACTGCAGGCAATAGTCCCCAGTGTTCGCAGATGTGGCCAAAGGCTAAGATAAAAACACAAATGACCTCAAGGGATGTTAATATGATACGTTCCTTTTCCCAGTTATCACTCCTCTGAATCTCAGGGGCTCATCTAAGGAATAATATTAGAAGGAAATGAAAAGAGGCCAACACTACATCCCACAGGATGTATCTTCCAGTATTTTTCTTGATGTTTGTTCCTGAATAACACTGACTAGGACTATTGTTACCCTGGAGTGGAGGGGTGACCAGAGGGAGCCTGAGGAGGGTTCTGGAGTGTGGCGAGGCTGTGCCTCCTGGGCCCGGATGCCAGTTACACGGATGCGCTCACTTCGCGCAAATCCCCACGTACATCGCACGTTATGCCTCCATGAAAAAGAGAGGGAAGCCGGGAAGCGGGGGAGGGAGGACCCCGATCATCCTAAGGGACTGCGGCGCAGCTGTTCACCATGAACGCTCACGTTTGGAATTTACGCGCTATGAGATTTACTAGGCGGAAAAGGCGGAGCAATAGCAGAAAGAAACTTGCTGATTATTTTCCCCAGGGAAGTGGGGAAATTATCGTTAACTTTCCCTAGGATATAAATACCTTAGAGATATTTCTGAGTGGTATACGGAACTTTCTGATGGAAGGAAGTCCCAGATACAGAAAAAGATAACATTCCAAGCGTCTCCAAAATTGGCTAAGTCCCTAGGAGGACTCAGAAGAAAATTTTGTTAGACACAGAATTCTGTCCCCGTCAATGCAGCAAGTCAGCTGAGAAAAACGAAGACATGAAATAGCACATGGGAAGGTAGAACCCTAACGTTAGTGCCTGTCCACGAATGCCCTCTGGAGTGCCTGCGGTTGCGGTCAGAGTTCCAGCAGGGCGAACGTAGAGGCAATACTCATAAATAGCCCAGTGGGACAGGGCAAAGCAAACCCCAACATCCCACGGCATTTGCTTCTAGAAGATTTATTTGTTTGTCTTTTGTTGCCCGGAACCACCAACATTTGGTGAAAACATCCGTCACCAGGGAGGGGGCTGCAGAACACGAGCAGAACGGTAGCTGCGCGAAGTCCCACTGAGGGCACCGTGGCTTCTGCGCCGTCCCACCGACTTCCCTCCACCTCCCTTCTCTGAGGATCTCTCGGTTCCTCCCTTAGGTTTCTATGAATGGACTGACTCTGTGCGTACTAAGTGCAAAAGTTTAAAAAAAGTTGAAAAGAACAAAGCAAAGCTTCTGGGAGAACGGCAGGAGATGGATTAGAAAATGCAGTGAGTTCATTCTTGCAGAAACGAGTTGTCTCATGGTGACCTAAACATCCTTGCTTCCTGGATCTCTCTGGAGCTTTTCTTGGTAAGTCTTTATTGTCACAGCTGGAATCAGACTGAGCTTTTTATTTTTCTGGGAAAATGTACCAATTTCTAGGTCGTAGAGGATAAAAGAGGATAAAAGAAGCTCATTCCTCACTAACGCTCAGAATGCGTACTAAGACCCAGGGGGACCAAGCTTACTTTGGGATCGGGTAAGAGAACACAACGCATACACACAAATAAGCAGGTTCCCGTGAAATCTCAGCACATGCAGCCGACACGCCCCTCCCTGCACATGTATTCAGCGTTCATTTGGTGCTTGGGACAGGCATGCGCCAATCCATTCCAGTATCCTGTTCTGATCTCAGGCTATCTGGTAGACCTCCAGTGGCCTTGTCCTGCATGTGGACAGCACAGCCCTTGGCCATGAGACCTGCACACAGACTCCTGGGGCCTTCTCTCTGCATAGCTTCCTCCTCACTGATGGCCACTCCATTCAGTCGTCCTCTCGGATCTCTTCCCCCTCAGCCAGCAGGGCTCTTGTGCTCTGCCCAGACGCCAGCTCTCTGGACTGCAATACTGGAACTGTTCCCAGGCAGAAGGCTGGTGATTAGGGCATCACCTCTCGTGTTTCCCTCCTCTTGGGGATCAGTCCTGTGTTGTTTGTTGTCTAGAAATAAGTTCCATATGGATAAGTTTAAAAACAAAAATTATAACAGTATTAGGAAAATATAAAACCAGGTGTGGTGGCTCATGCCTATGGTCCCAGTGACTCAGGAAGCTTGAGCCCAGGAGTTCAAGGCTACAGTGAGCTATGATTGTGCCATCGTACTCTGGCCTGGGTGACAGAGAGGGACAGGAAAGAAAGGAAGAAAGGAAGGAAGGATGGAAGGAAGGAAGGAAGGAAGACAAGACAGAGTAGGTTTATCATCTTGAGGAAAGAAAGCCATCTAAGGCACAAAATGCAGAAAGCATCAAGGAAAGGACTGAGAAACCATCCATTGGTAAAGGAAACTTAAAATTTTAAGTTTCTGTATGACAAAATTAAAACCAGTATATATATGAGAGAGAGAGAGAGTGCGCAAATGACTAATATTCAGAATATATTCCTGTAATCAATAAGAAAGAGATAAATAACTCAAGTAAAAACTGGCAGAGGAATGAACCAGTAATGCATTGAAGAGAAAAACAAATAGTCTGAAACATATGAAAAGATGTCAGTTTCACGAGAAAATAAAAATGTTATTTTCACTCATAAATTAGTAAAAATAAAAAAACCTATTATTAATAATTCATAGAGTTAATGAAGATGTGGGGAAATGGGTACTCTCATATTGGCCGATGGGAATATAAAGTGGCCAGGCTTGTAGGAAGGCAGTTAGAAGCCTTGTTTTAAAAAATGAAAATATGATTTGACCAGTAATACCCAGACTACCTGTTGTAGAGGAATAGTCATGACACACCTATAAGGATGCTTACTGCCCCATCATTGTTCACAGTGAGAAACTAGAATTATCTATCAATTAGGCGGAGTATACTTTTTTGTAAAAATTTTCACAAAAATAATCTATTACTTAGTTTTCCAATCTGCAGATATTCCTATGAAGCTCATGGTTAAACTGTGATGTTCTGGTTTTTGATGGGTTTGCTATATGCAATAACTTCTAGATACTTGATGTTTTTCACTAATTATTTGGTAAATGTCGACCTAGAGTTGGTCCTCTAGTCAGACCTATACCTTTCTACGTTTTTGCTAACTTGGTCAAAGAAATTTGGGAAGGATACAGAGTAAGAAATGAATAGATTCATGATCTGAAAAGATTTCAATAGGCCAGAAATAGGAACCAAATTAAGTGAGAGGACATTTAGCTTAATTCTTCTTCATCTCTGTATGTATGTGTATCTCCATTTCCTACCACAACCAGCTATTACTTTTACAATGAGGTTAAAATAATACACATTATTAAAAATATTAATGACATCACACATAGATAAAAATAAGCCAACATAGATTCCAAGGTCATGTGAATTAAAGAGAATCCCAGTAATTATATAATTCTGTGCTGAACAGATCCTGAGGAGATTCTTTGAAATCCTCCACTTGAGAGGTGGAGTCCGATTCTCTTGCCCTTGAACCTGGGCTGGCATCGACAATTTGCTTGGATGCGGAGCGAGTGACCCGGGACTTCCAAGGCCAGGTCACAGGAAGCCTTGAAGTTTCTGCCCAGGACTCTTGGAACTCTCTCTCTGGGACCTGTGAGGCCAAGGTATAAGGAGACACGCGCTGGCCACGTACAGAGGCTATGAGAAGAGAGACTGGGTGGCCCCCACCGCACTAGCCTTCGGCCATGTGAGGCCGCCGTCCCCACGGAGCAGACAGGAGTCATGCCCAAACTGCAGATCTGCGAGCAGAATCAACATCACTGCTGTTCTCGCCCACTGCGTTTGGGGTGGTCTGCTGTACAGCTGCAGACAACCAGAGCACCTTGCTTTGCTTCTTTTATATTTGGGGCAAAGAGGAGAGTCATCTCTCTGTGACGGCAGAACCGGCCTTTCGTCCCTCAAGCACGTAACTCGGGGCTTCCTTGGAGTTGCTTTCCACTGCGGATCCTGTTCCAGTGACTGCTTTCGTCATTTATTCTTCTTCTTAAGCTTTTATATGGCTCATTGTCTCCCAAATCAGGTCTGACAACCTTCGCTTATCTTTTAAGATTTTAAAAAATGTGGACTTACTCAATCTAGCCAATTAAATGTCATTAATACTCTCCGACATGAGCTGTAGGGCCACGTTCATGACTGTTGCCACCATCTGCGCTGTCCCTTCGGAGCACCTCGGGTGGCCGCGCGGTACATTTCCAGTCAGGGAGGACGGCCCCACCTTCGTTATTCTTTCTCAGAACATTCTTGGCTGCTCTTGTTTAGTCTTCCAGGTGAATTTTCAATTATTTTGTTAAGTTCATGAATAAAAGAAGTCTGTTGGGATTTTTAATCAGAACTGCATTAAATTTAGAGATCAGATTAATTTGGAATCATTCACATTTTAAACGATTGCTCCCTCTCTTTAACCCCACTGAAGGAGTAGAGGGCTTGCACGAGGCCATGGTTAGCCGGTCTAGGAAGGAGCAACCTGTGCTTCCCACGGCGAGGGCCAAGGGAGGGGTATGCGGTCACAGAGGGAACACATTCCCTTGCAGGCAAGGGGGCTGCTCTCTTTCTAGAGATGTGTGGGCAGATGCCGCATCTGAGGACATTCACACACGAGAGCTGCTGAGGCTCTCCTTCTCGTTTCCTTCTTTTCCACTTAACACTCAGGAGTCCACCCACAACACTTCCTCCCGAGGTTCTCTGGCCTTGGCCTCTTGATGCTGGACCTAGTGGCACTGCAAGCGCCGGCCCTGCTGCCCGGCACCTCCCGACTTCGCGCTGGCCCACGGACGCCAGAACGCTGCGGCTGAGCACGGGAGCGCCGGCTCGCCAGGGCGTCCTGTAAGGTCTTCTCTGCACCCCTCAGCGTGGGTCCCAGACGATTCTCTGCCACCTACTGTCCCCAGGACCATGCTCCAGGTCTCTGCAGAAACACTTTTCTGGAATTTTCTTTCCCTCCTTTCCTCTACTGCCTTTCTGTTGAGTTGATTAACTCATTTTCATTAATTTCACTCTTTCTTTGCTTACTCTTTCTAAAAAAGGTCATGGTTATTCACAGCTCTGCTGGCTCTACTCATCCTAGGATCACCCGGACACCCACTTTCCAGGCTCAGGAATCTGTGAGCACCTGAAACACCATCCTTCTCCCAGCTGAGAGTTTATCTGTATCCACCAGTTCCCTAAGGAAATGCTGAAGAATCCTCATGAACCACCTGCACTGATGGTTCCACTCTCTCGGCTGGGAGCTGAGTCTAACCCCTGGCTCCTACATCTGTGATTACAGCCAGCGAACGTTTCCAGGAGCGCTGTTGTGTAGGGTGCTAGGATCTACAAACCTACAGAGGCACGTTCCCTGTCCACAGGGCTCACCGCACGCAAGGGGCAGGTGGCAGGACAGACTTGAGCCGGGAACGTGGAGTTACTGTAAGGCCCCGGTGGGGTCCTGGAGACCCAGCAGACACAAGTTTGGCTTCTTTCTTTTACGGTGAGTCCTTACTTAACATCACCGATGGGTTCTTGGAACTGGTGTCATTAGGCGAACGATGTTGTCCTGCATGACAAGACCGATTTTACCACGGGCCAACTGACGTAAGCAAGAGTGGAGTCCCTGTGGCACATAGCAAATGGCTTCACTTTAAGTCGCGGTTTCCGAGAACGCACTGCCCTAAGTGAGGACTTGCTGTACCGAGCTGATGTGAGATTTAATGAAGCCCTCAGCAAACCAAAACGTAAATTACTCTAAAGAGAAAAGAACTGACCCAAATTGCGACCTGCGCCTCCTTCCTCCATCGCTGAAGCAGCCGTGTGACTGTGACTTCAGAAAAATGACTCAATTTTTCTGGGCTTTAGTTTCCTCATCTCTCAAATGGAGTGGCTGGATTATCCTAGTGGTTTGGAGACAAACAGTTATAGAAACTATTCTTCCAACTGATGTTTCTGCAGAAGTGTTGGGAGCCAACACGGCCGTGAAGCGGCAGCTTACGGCAGCCATTTATGCCAGGCTTCACTTCCTCCTTCTTCCTCCTCCCCTGGAAATTCCCATGGTCGATTTGAAAGTCCCGTGCTTCCTTTCCCGCGCGCGCCAAGACCAACGGCCCCTGCTCCCTCACGTCACCCGTCTACCTCCAATCAGCGAATGCCACGGCCCCTAAACTTACCCTTCCCCCTTCCCAGGGTATATAAGCAAGCACCCGACAATAAACACTGAGGCTTGATCAGAGCTTTGTCTTGCCTCCATTTTTTGTGTGTCTTGTCC
>CAUYSK010128569.1:0-18659 GCA_963575035.1 Avahi laniger
CTCTCTGGGAGGCCGAGGCGGGCAGATTGTTTGAGCTCAGGAGTTCGAAACCAGCCTGAGCAAGAGCGAGACCCCATCTCGACTAAAATTAGAAAGAAATTAATTCGACAACTAAAAATATATAGAAAAAACTAGCCGGGCATGGTGGCGCATGCCTATAGTCCCAGCCACTCGGGAGGCTGAGGCAGGAGGATCACTTGAGCCCAGGGGTGTGAGGTTGCTGTGAGCTAGGCTGACGCCACAGCACTCACTCTAGCCTGGGCAAAAAGAATGAGACTCTGTCTCAAAAAAAAAAAAAAAAAAAAACAGAAAGAATAAAAGTGAGCTCCGGACCCTCTGCAGCTGACACAGACTACCATGGTAGGCAATGGTGAGCTCCTCCAACCTCCGTCTTCTCTCTCATGTGAATGTTTGCATGCCAAATTTCCATCAATTTGGAGATTTTATAAATTTTACCAATTGATTTTTCTTATTAGTAGTCATTATCAAATGTTTATAACACAAAAATATATTTGAACACCTATGTAACAGCCACTAGTGAAAAAAAATCAGATGTTGATGATGAATGGGAGCCCCACCCCACCCATTAAGACTATGAAGGGTATGAAGAGGGGAATATAAATTATCCTTTTATGAAGATTAGGAAATATAATTTGGTGTTCAGTAATATACCCAAAGTCATAATGAGGCAAATAAACGTCCAGTGACAAGTGACTATAAAGTGAAATTCACCCCCAGGATTTGTTACACAAGCTGTGAGCAGAGTGAGTCCAGAGGGTTACGAGACAAGCACGACTTTAAATAAGAATAGAGAAATTTTTCAAAGTGGGTAATGTACATTATTACTTCACAGAATGTGTATTTATTTCCCAAGTTATGGCCATGTAAGGAGACAGCAGGGCCAGGAAAACATTGGGCTTGGAATTCAAAAACATGAGTTTAAATATCCACTGTACTTACTAATCAAACATGAGACTTGGAATGAGTCAGAAAAAATGCCATGATGTATCAGTTAGCATTCAGCCACCAACAGGGGTGTAAGCACAGCTAACTCTTTCTTTCTTTTCTTTTTAAAATTTATTTTTTCATTATCAAAGAGAGTGTCCAGAAACATTGAATATTAAAGAATTTGTTCACAGCTAACTTTTAATTATCTCACATACAATGAACCCCCAGGGAAGTGGTTTTAAATTTGGTCCATTAACAAAGTGATGTCATCAGAGACGTGGGTGTTCTTCCTGTCCTCCCTTGTATCCTTTTTATCTTTCTTCTATCTTCTATCATCCCAAATATGATGGGTTTTTGACCTTAGGCTTGTTGTCTCATGCTCTCAACCAAGATGGCTGCCACAGAGCCATCATTTTTCCCATAACTGATCCACCAGAGAAGAGGCAGAACCAGAGAGCCCTATCCTGGCACCTGACCCTTTGCCCAGGAAGGAAAATCTTTCCCAGAAGCTCCCAAGTGGAATTCTACTTATATTTCATTGGCCAGAACACATGGTTCTGTAAAACGGTTACCCTTCACTGCAAAGCACAATCACTTTTCAATCCTTAGGAAAGAACTTTTCAAGGAAGGAAAGGAAATGATTCAACTGTTTGATATTCACTTAACAGTGCCAAAGGTATGCCTTGTTATTATTAATAATGTAATTATGTGTTAATTCATATCTATCCTTGTATGCACACAGTCCCACATATGTTTTGATTATAAAATAATTAGGATACTTGTGCTCTTTTAGAAGATCAGTGGAACAAAGCACATAGCACCAAAGGGAGATTTCTGCCCTTCTCAAAAAAACAAAAATATACATATATATACACATACATGGCATTTTAAGAGTACTTTAGAAATAATTTGCTAATAACATAAATGTTCCTTAAACCTTGTACATGTGCTTAAAAATAACAAAACTATTCATGTAATAATCACAATTTTGGCCATATGAGTCTTGACAGTTTTTTTAACAATCACTGGGGTTTTACTACACCTGTGATCAAATCCATTTTTAGTTTCATCTTTAAGGCTTATTACGTTTTTTTCATTTTTTGTTTTTTAAATAATTTGTTAGAGGAAATCTATAAGTTTTTATAAAAGCAATTTCAGGTGTAAACTGAATTTTTCTCATTCCTACTCAAACTATTTGTTACTCTGAAGGAAATTAATGCAAATTATCAGTAAGATAAATAGCTAATAAGCTTAATTTCTCCTGGGAATGAGGAAAATTCTTTTCCTTTTATAAAAAAGAAAAAGTATTCACCTCTGCCAAGAGTCACAGAAATAGTTAATATTCACACAGGGATTTGCCTAAATTGACTATAGGCCATCATAAGGAAAAAGAGACTTAAAAAGAGAAAACAAGAAAGTTGGGTAAATACAAGTTTTAGTTGTATCAAAGAGCTAAGAAATACATGAAAGGAAAACCAAACAACTAAACAAAGTAATTCAGGGAATTTGAATGCCATATTTCTTGGGAAATAAGAACTATTGTTTGAAAATGTCTAACAAATTCTAAGGATTCAAGAATGAAAAGTAAACTCAGGTTAGATTAAGTAATGGTGGATAATGATTAAGGATTAACAATCACACTGAGATATTAATCTGTTTATATTTTGCACACACATTGATCTTTGAAGATGATATACTATAATGCTGCTATAAAGAGTTGTTCATTTTTTTATTGGTTCTTAAAGGAAAGATATAAATTTAAGCATTCAAAAGTCTTACTAAGACTCCACACCTTCTGTCCATGAAAAGGACAGTTTCTAACTAGATCCCTTTTACACCTCCAGCATCTAGCACACAATAGCGCTCAGAAAATACTGGTAAAAATGAGCAAATATCCATGAAATTATGAATATGAAACTACATTTCACTTGAAGGCACATCGAGAGACATAAACTTTCAGTGCTAAGATTAGAGATATGAACAAGCAAAGAAACACTGCAAATATCTCAGTAGCCCAGGAAAAGCACAAAAAGACATTGAGTAACCAGGATCAGTTACTCCATACAAGAGTCATAGCTCTTTATGCAACATTTAGTAATCATTTCTGAGCAACTACTTACCTGATACTTCTATAATCCTTTAGGTAGAAAATTCATAGATTCTCTTCCCTTAAACTTTGACATAACTCAACTCCTCTCCAGAGGAGACAACTCAGCCTCCCACCTTCCTCCATGGGCACATTCCTGTTACTTCCTTATCGCGCCTCCAAAGCACATCTCCCCCACCTTGAAACAAAAACACCAGTGTTGAGGCTCATAGTAACCAGCTTGATCCATCTCCTCTGGCAAACTCCTGACTCTCCCTGGTATTTGGTGAGGACTTGGATATCAGTAGCCACCTGTTTTTCTTCTTGACCTCTATTGCGAAAAACACTGAAGATGATATCCATGTATTAAGAGGTTTGATTGATCTTATACCTGACCTTGGGTACTTACTACCCTTGAACTTCTCAACTGCATACTTTTACCTCGAAAGCCAACTGAGCCACCCCAGTTCATGGCAACCACAGAACTTTGCCTTCTGTTCCTGCAGGCTGGTATTCTTCCCTGTCATTCCACGCTTAAAATCCTTCGCTATTTGGCCCTAAATTTAAAAATCTAGCCCACAGCCCTCATCTAAGCCCATACAGCCCTCGGCAATCTGTCCACTGTCCATTTATCTCCCCTCATTTCTTAACCCACACAAATAGACTTTCCTCTTTCAGACACCCTGAAAGACTTGTTTCCAGTGCGGCTTCAAACTCCAAAAGCAGCGTTCTTTTTTGTCCTGCTCTTTCTCTTTTAGCTTACTCCTACTCAGTGCCTCCAAACTGGTCTGAAAGTATTCATTTCTGTTAAAAAGCCTTTCCGCACTCCATCTGCCCAGTCTAATTTATTTACTCCTCCTCCTGGCTCCCAGAATATCCTTTACATAAGTCTAGGATGCACTCGCGAAGGCGGGGAGTACATCTTGCTCACATTAGTAACCACAACACCTGGGACAACGTTAGGAGGACAGTAGCTAGGTCAAGCCTTGAGGATGCTTTCCAGAAAACCCTGAGAACTGACACCAGAGGAACTGGAAAATAACGGTAATTCCAAGTTTAAATTTTTCTACCATACATACTTTATATTGGTTTCCTACTACCATTAGGTGTTGTTATTCACCTCTAGGTAGTGAATGCGTTTTATCCCCTATTGAAGATAAACGCTGTATTGTTACTACACAATAGTGATGGACAATGTTTAAAAGTTGAATGGAGGGCGATCAAATGAGGCTAGGATTTCAGACTGGAAAGAAAGTAGGGAATGGGAAAAGTAAGTATTCCTAGGCATTTTTTAATTCAACAAATATAATTATTTCTGTTTCTCATGGGGTGTTCTGAAAAATATAAAGTGGCTTACCACTTGGTTAAATTTTAGTCATCCACTGAATTATTTAAAACAAGAAATTTGAGTTTGGTTCCATTTTCATACAAGAAGCAAACCACCAAAACAGGTCTTTAGAAATATCATATCATAATTATGTAAGAAACAAAGAATTTATTAATCTCATCCAATTCACATGTTTTTATGCCCTCATTAAATAGATACAACGAGAAAACATGGGTGATTACTGCCATATAAGCATTTGTACCTGAAAATAGAATTATAGCTGGCATATATAAAGTCTACTTCTCCATATCCTAGTTCTCTTTTAAAATCCCCTCCAGGCCCCTGGTGGTCGAAAGATTAGAGCCGTAACTCAATCTGGGCCATTAGTCAATTAACCGATCCAGGTCTCGGTTTCCTCATAAGAGATTAGATGAGTGATTTTTTTCAAATGTTCTGTTAGTTGACAGAATTCACTTCTTTTTCCCAAAGGAAATACTACTGAAAATCCTAATATAGGAAACCTAAAAGATTCGGCCTCCCCCTTCTCCCTCCTCCCTCCAAAGATACCCTAGAGCCTTGGAAAAGAGAGTTGGAAAACTAGCAGCACAGGATGACAAGTTTGGTCTTTTCCAACAATCCTAACAGGTCCTTGAGTGGACCTGTATGAAAAGATGAAATTAGGTCCAGTTCACTAAGCTGAGCACCCACCTCAGTGCAAGGGAAAAACAGCACATTTTTCCTGGTTTTAAGTCTGAAAGTGGAATGAAAGATCTGTCCTGAAATGGGCTTGGAAGACTGTCCCCACCTCCCTGGTTGTGATGTTGATTGCTTGGAGGCTATTTCTGACTGCCTTCCCACCCTGTCTCCACTCACTCAGTTTCCCTAAAAATCCCCCCTGCCCACTGGCACCTGATCCCCACTGGTTCTCCCATTCCTCCTCTTCGCCTCCTCCTCCTCCTTCGACACACCTGAAGCTTGGCCCAAGATCCCTGCCCTCTAAGATCCCCCGCAGCAGGCCACCCTGATTCAGAAACCCCAGTGATGGTCACCAGGAATCTGAGATTCCCCAACGGCAATAAGAGAAACTTTGGAACAAATGAACTCATAGGCCCTAAGAGAGTTTTACAACCTAAAATCTCCAAATCTCTTACATTATCCTGTTCAATTAAGTCAGAGCTTTGCGTTTCCTCTCACCCACATTCAAAGATCCAGTGCTGATGACACTTAATTTTCCTCACTCTCCATTCCTAAGGCAAAGTGAGAGCGTGCTGTCAAAGCTAGCTCTAAATTTGGCTCATTTTAACTCTTTGGGGGAAAAAAAGAGAAAATGTCTCCTTTTCCTGCTTCTACAACGTATTTCAAAATTCACAATGGAAATTCCCACGAACTATTTCAGTTAAAAAAATAATAATATATCAGTCCACAAAATCCCACAAATTCTACAGCACCCAAAGCCCAGTAGGCAGCTGGTGCCACACGGATCGCTATCATTCTCCTGCCGTGGGATTCGCTTGTAAAAGCCTCAGGCACGAGTAAACATATGTCAGAGAGCAAACACAAAGCTCTCTCCACGCTCAAGAAATTATAACTCTCGTTACTTTTTCTGTTCACTGTCTCAATGTTTACCTGTCCGTTAACGTTTTGAACATCCCAAACATGTGCCTTAGAACCCTGTATTTTAAAAGTGAGAAGACAAATAGCGCATTCCAGGGATCTCCGAGGTGATCCCATCCAGCCCCAGCACAATGACCTTGATCCCTTCAATGGACCCTTCTTCCTCCTTCAAAACCATCTCGGGGGCTCAGCAACCTCTTTTCTGAAGGGGCCAGGGATGCAATGGTGTTAAACCACAGATCCCAGACTTGCTGTTCTAATGAGGTTTTGTTGGTGACCATTTAGTTAGTAAACAACAGGTCGGAAGGCAGTTCGTTGTTCTGCCTGCTGGGATGATGAAATAACAGACTTACTCACCAGCTTCCCCTTGCTAAAGTGCTAGCTCACCGCGGGCTCATATGCCCCCTCCCCCATGGGAACAGAGAAAGGCATTACTTGTGAATAATGCATGAGCACAGAAAGCCCTAGAAATGTGTGCCTGAGGCCTGCTTGAAGTGGGGGAGTGAGGGAGTGGGAGGGGGGGAGAGAAGTCACTTGGTGACACGTATCAGATAAAATAGTTTTCTCGGAGCCTACATTCTGCTAAGAATTTTTATTCAGCAAACTGACTTTTCTCCTACTGGTCTTTCCACCTTCTGGGTATATTTCAAACTTAGAAATCCTGAAACAGGAAGGGTAGTAAATACATCTCTTCCTCTGAAAAGGCAAGGGAGGGGGAAGAATAACATGAATTGGAACAGCATTGATCACGTATGTGTGTGTGTTAGAGTGTGCGTGTATGTGTGTAAATGTGTGTCAGAGCTTCTTTATTTTTACTCCTTTCATTCCTCATTCTTCGACACTGATGTCCCACAAATTGTCTCCACAGCACTGATGATAATTCCAAGGCAATGATTTTTTTCCATGAAATTTAATTTCCAATCTTTTCATTTCAAGGATGACATATAGCATAAATTTCCAGTGAATTTTCCAATATTTCAAGGAATCTATGGCTCTATATAACACATTTACAGATCATTGACTTTAACCCTTTAACTCGAACTTTGATTTTAAATGAAACACCTCACGGATCATAAACTTCTTTTTTTTAGTAAAATATACAAGCATAATTCAGATGTTTCTTGATACCCGAAGATCGTCTTTCTGAGCCACTCTTTTTTCATGCTGGAATGGAATCAACTCCCGATGGACCACATGTGACAGGGTGAGTTTCTACACAGAAAAACGGTTCCGGTTTTCTTCCACCTAGACCTGGCAGCAGTACCTCCTGTCCCTGCCTGCCCGTCACTGAGAGCCTGTGTAAATTACAGCCTCCATCTGCAGCCAGTCAGTCACCACTCCTGTCCCTTTCTGCCAGGCTAGGCTGCTTTTATTTTATTTTGATTTATTTTATTCTATATCTGCTCCCTCCTCTACGCTTCTTTCCCCTCACTCTGGCCTTTCAAGCTCTCATGCTGACTCCAGCCCAAGGCTGTGCTGGTTCCGCTCTGGTAAGTGACAATTTCACTACCTTGAGGTGTTCAGGTCTCCAGTTCTCATTTGTTCAGTTTTTTGTGTTGGGGTTTTTCTTTAATCTAGCTCATTTTGCTGTTGACAACACTTTCTTCCCCTCCTTGGATACCTTCCACTTTAAGGTTTGGAGCCCTTCTGAGAATAGGACATTGCCCCCAAAACTGCCTTCCAGATGATCCAGGCTCTGCAGTAGTTTCCAGATAGGAGATAAGGAATTGACAGTTGGAGAAATCAGAGCTGCTGGCTCTTTCCTTAAAAATACACTAAATCCAAAAAGAGATGAAACAGGCATATTTGGATGAACTAGCATTTTTTACTCTAAAGATGAAAAGTCCAATATGAAATACAGGCAGTGGATTTGGCAAAATATATGCTGTACAAACTCAAAAGCTGCAGCTAGTCTCCCAACTGGCAAATCTCGATTCAACAGTGATGTGCACAGAGTCTGTGGTCTCAGTGGTCCCAGCGGTCTCAGCTCACTTCGGGACCAGCCATGTTCACCCTCCACAGACAGGGCGCACCTTCCCACTCCCGCATCTCTTTCTTTACAGCAGAACAGCAGAAAGCTGTGGCAGCCTCCGGCATCTTCCACAACCCTGAAGTCACCAAAATTGTACTTGACAGTGGTTTTTTGAAAAACAGACATAACTGCCCAATTTTCATTTGTCTATTCAAATGTCCAAGCCACCTTCCTAGTGAAAGGTTGGTTGCAGTTGCATTTGAATTAAATTTTAAAGTAATGGTGGGGGAGAGGTGCCTCTATGAGCCACTCATTCATTTCCACATTTCAGTTCCTTTAAATACTAAATAGACATAATTCTTAGTCTGTCCCATTTCCCTAGATTATTATCAGATGTGCCTAAGAAATAAGTTGAATTATTCTGGGAAAGTACAGAATATATGATGTTGAGGCATTATATGATAATAGCTTTAAGGAGTTACTTTTCAATTTCCTTTAATGACTATGGTCACCCACTGTCTCTTTTCTCCACTCTCTAGGTCATCACTTAAGTAATTAGTTCCTCCATGAAAAGGGAACATGTTCTGGTCACTGAATGAACTGAGAAACATCCACGATAGCCCATCGGTCCCAGCCATAGCTGTATGGAGTTTTCCACAGCCCCCTCTCTGCCCCCGCCCACACACACACCTGGAGGGCGGTGGGGAGGACCGGTGGTCCGTGGTTAATGCAGCCCTGGCTGATTCAGATGGAAAATGCACAAACCTTTTCAAATCAACTGTCAAAGGAACAACCCCATTTCATTCCACCCCAGAAGGTAATGCTGCTTTATCAGAAAAAAAAAAAAAATGCAGCTCATCTCATTTATGACCAAATCAGAAGGCAAAGCTGCATGATCCAGCCATTAGGAAACCGGCAGGAATTTGACTACCAATGCCAGAATTGGTTTGTCCTCACAATAAGGTCAGTACATAGAAAGCTGTCAGGCATTGAAGAAGACTCTGGAAGATGAAGACTTTATATACGGTTCAGAAATAACACAAACTTCAATATGATCTACACCCTGGAAAAATCTTGAATGAATATTTAGTAGATGAATCAAAACATAAAGAACTTATAGTAAATGGGAAGTTGCAGATTTCTTCTAGAGTCTGTGACCAAGATAAAGCCCTACAAACAACCAAGCCTGGGGCCACAAGAGTTGGGTTGCTCATTCCAAATTTGATGACCTGCTATATCAGTTACCTAGTGATACCATAACAAAGTACCACAAACTCCATAGCTTAAACAATTGAAATTTATTTTCTCACAGTTCTGGAGGCTAGAGGTCCAAGGTCAACATATTGGCAGGGCTGTTTCCTTCCAAGGATCAAGAGAGAGAATCTGTTCAATGCCTCTCCCCAAACATCTGGTGGTTTTCTGGCTATCTTTGTTGTAGCTTGGCTTGTAGAAGCATCACTCTGATCTCTGCCTTCATCTTCACACAGCATTCTCCCTGTGTGGGCATCTGTGTGACCAAATTTCCCCTTTTTATAAGGACATCAGTAATAAAGGACTAGAAATCACCCTAATGACCTCATCTTAACTAATCTGCCAAAGACCATATCCAAATAAAGTCACATTCTGAAGTACTGGGGTTAGGGCTTCAACATATGAATTTGGAGACAGGGGGACATAATTCAACCCCTAATATCTACCCAAGGGATCAATGCTAAAGTCCAAGGAAGGAAGCAGTGATGCAAACTAAGACAGAAACCTACTTATCAAATGGCCATTGAGCATGTTTATGGAGACACAGTTGAAATTGACACATACAAATGTGTAGCTAGGTGGTGTTTGTCATATCCTAGCTTTGGTTTAAAATCAATGAGCTTATTTTATTCCATATTTAGAATTCATCTTTACTTCATCTGAAGATGAAAATGCATTCAAAAGAATTTGCAAATCTCTTTCTACTTACTTCCATCATAGTCCTGCATAGGTCAATATTGTTGGGTGTTTTAGACAAAAGATTCAAGACAGTCAACATGGCATCCAATACAAGCCTCAGAAACAATATGGAAGAGCTTGCACCAGGCCTTTGTGTTAGTATTATATTTTCCTTTCTTCATGCTTATGAAATACAGGTCCACTTAGATTGCAAACATTATCAAAATATGATTTTGAATTCCAAATAAACAAGAAGTTGAAGCTCTATTTCTCCCACTCCCTTGAGCATGGGCTAGACTTAGGGACTCACTTCCAAAGACAGGGAAACATAGTAAATTTCTTACCAGTGCAGAAAGCCAGTAAGCATGATCTTACCCAAGTGACCAAGGGCAACATCACTAGTGACACACGATTACATGCAGACATCGGGTAACCTCTGACACAATGTGATGAGAATGACATTTTGTCTCTGTGTTATTCAGCCTGAAAACCTCTAATCCCAGTATAATTATGAGAAAAACATCAGATAAGCCCAAATTGAAGAGTAGTCTATAAAACACCTGACCAATACCACCAAAACTGTCAAGATAATGAAAAACAAGAAAAGATGAAGAAACTGTCACAGACCAGAGGAGCCTGAAGAGGCATGTGAACTAAATGCAACATGTTCTTCTGGATGGCTCCTGGAACAGACAAATGGCATTAGAGAGAAATGGGGAAAACCTAAATATAGGCTGGCGTCTAGCTACTGGTAATGGACCAGTGATGGTTACTTAGTTTTGACAAACGTCCCACAGTAACGTAAGATGATAACATGAGGGAAACCAAAGCTGCGTGAGGAATATGTGGAAATTGTCTGTTCTATCTTTGGAACTTTACTGTAAACCCAAAATTTTTCCAAAGTAAGAAGTTTATTACAAAAATATATAGAGAGATAGATGTATCACTATGAAGCAGAACACCAAGCCTTATTTTCTACAATATTTACTAAGTCTGAAGATAAACCCACATTTAAAATTCTATGTATAATATAGAGTCTGAAGTATAAGACTTTAAATTTGAACAAAAAAGCAACAAAACGCTGCCACTTGTTTAGTGTATTAAGACTTAAAAGTTTTCCTGTGTTTCAGAATGTTAAAGGTCACGGACCATGTCAGGCAGGGTTATGCATAACACAAAACATACTGGAACTCCCTGCTCATAAAAGTAAAGCTCTTATTCTTGAGATAATTCAAAAGATATCTCTTATCACAGAATGTTACCCATCCTCAACCAAACAAAAAACATCCTACCAGGTTTTAAAATACAGTTTTTCTGCCCCAGATCCTGAGAAAATCTCAATTTAATGACTTATCGTTAAAGTTAGCTTTGGGATATGGGATAATGTTAGAGAGTTTGCCTGTGTTTTTCTTTGAATCTCAAGTACTCAGTTTTCTCATAGTTATTCAAAATTTAAAGCCCTGGTTGTTTAGATTCAGTGGAACATTTTGTTTACATGTTTATGAAGAACACTAAGTAAAAAGAATTTATTTCAAGGTTCATGGAATTTTCAAAAGAAATAAAGCAGACATCCACTGTAAAGTCACTGCATCATAAACTAACAAAGCATCCCACTCCAGACCTGGGGGTTGGGGTAGAATAGTCTCTATGTTGAAGAAATATAGAAGATAAAAAGTCTTTCTATGAAGAATCTACCCTGTTGCCTATATCTTGTAACAAAATTTGAAAAATCTTTAAGCTAATTTCCATGGGCATGCAGCCTTTCCTAACCCCATAGTCCTGTTGTTTATTTGAGACCTAGAAGTGGGTTCCTTCAGCCATGTCATCATCTACACACATAACAAAGTAGAAAGAAAACCCTCGTCCACACTCTCCTCAACATTAATTAACTTAGGTACCTGAATAAGACACTTCTGACCCAGACCACAAATAATGCCAGTAATGGCTCTAGTTGTTCTACCTCCTTCCCAGTTAGTACCATTCACGCACTTCAAATTCCCTGGAGTATCTTCCATGTTCCTCCCTCTAAAATGCCATTTGATAAGCAAATATCTAACAGCAAGATCCTGCTCCAGAGCTCCTCATTCAGAGATTATCTCCAGTGATACGTCAACACATGCTGCTAAATATTTATCCATGTTACCAGGACCTGCAAACTTCCCAGTGCCCAGTTATTGGTCTTCTATCTCTTCCCTCCAGCAGGCCAGCAAACAATTATTTGTTCATCCCCTAATATGTGTGAGACTCTGCCAACATATAAGTGCTACTTTGTCAAGGAAAAATTGTATAATTCCTATTTTCAAAGAACTGTGTTTCTATGAAAACACAAATTCCCTAGGAACTTTAGTGAGCAGAATAATAATGCTTCCCTCCTCCAAAAGATGGCCATGTCCTAATCCTTAAAAACTATGAATAGTCTAGGTTAAAAAGCAAGGGAGAATTACCATTGTAGGTGACACTAAGGTTGCTAATTAGCTTATTTTAAGACAAGGAGATTATCATGAAATATCCAGTTGAGCTCAATGTAATCACAAGGGTTTTTAAATGAGGAAGAGGGAAGCCAAAAGGTCAGAATCTGAGCGATGCTGTTTGAGAAAGACTCGACTCGCCATTGTTAGCTTTGAAGATGGAGGAAGAGGCCAGGAGCCAAGCGAGGCAGGAAAAGGACAAGAAACTGGGTTCTCCTCTAGAATCTCCAAAAAGGGATGTAGCCCTGCCACCGCCTTGATTTTAGCCCAGTGAGAACCAGTCCAGACTGTGACTTCCAGAACTATGTGATTGTGCATTTGTGTTATTTTAAGTCATTAAGTTCACGGTGATTTGTTACACAAGCAATAGACAACTGGTGCTGATACTAATAATAATCATTTTTAAAGTTCTATTCTGTTCTCTTTCCTCCACAATCATCACTGTATTATCATCTTGATGTTTTTTTCTTTCATGTTGGTAATTTTCCTTAAATGTCTTGGATCCTTTGTTAGACTGTTCGTATTTAGGAATATAGCCTGGCAATATAAGACTTTGTGTGGTTTTTTTTCCCCAACAGTCCTCTCTTCTGATTAGCGGCACTGACTCCTAGTTCTGTGCACGTGGCCAACAAGCAGCAATGGCAACACCCTCTTTAGCGTGCAAGTGCACCTGCCTACCACCTTTGAGACAGAATGTCTTCAAAACTGGTCACCAACAATCTCTACCACCCATGTATATGCACGCTGCATTAGTCAGGTTTCTCCAGAAAAAGAGAACCAATAGGATGTATATAACTTCTTATTTATTATAAGGATTTGGCTCACATGATTACAGAGGCTGGCAAGTCCCCAGGAGGCTTGAGACCCAAGAGCTCACATTTCAGTCCAAGTCCAGAGGCTGGAAAAGACTCATGTCCCAGCTCAAGTGACCAGGATGAAGGAGTTTCCTCATCCTCAGCCTTTTGTTCTATTCGGGCCTTTAAGTGAGTGGATGAAGTCCATGCACATTAGAGAGGGCAACTCATTTTACTCAGTCTATGGATTCAAATGTTAATCTCATCCAGAAACCCACTCCATGCATGCTTAGCCAGATATCTGGGCACCCTGTGACCCAGTCAAGTGGACACATAAGAGTAAGCATCACACATGCCACCCCTTCCATCAAATGGTAAACCCTGTTTCCCCTCCCCTTGCTCTGGCCTAGCCTGCAACTTGCTCTCACAAATGGAATAGAGTTGAAGTGATGCTGTGTGACTTCGGGGACCTTGCATGTCCTGTGTTTTGCACCTTTGGAATCCAACTGCTATGTGAAGAATCTTGGATTGGGCTACAGAATGCTGAGAGAAAACGTGGAGAAAGAGAGGTTCAGCAAGCGCACAGATGTGGCAGACACTCCAGCTGAGGAACCAGACGTGGGAGCCGGCCAGCAGATGAATGAAATGAGGCTGACTGCTGAGCCTTGCCAAGAAATTAGAGTCAGAGAAAGTCCTGGTGGCACTTAAGTCCATGGTTCCAGCTATCTAGATGCACTTTCTCTTTCTGCTGTTACACGAGTTGTGATAATTTGCTTCTAATAAATTCCCCTTTTATTTCTAAGCTAATTAGTGTCACTTCAGAACAAATAGGTCCTGGATAATATTTGCTTCAAGAGTCATTAAAAAGAGGCTTATAAATTTTCACCCACTAATTTCCCTTGTAGAATTCTTTCCTAAGAAAATAGTCAAAATCCTGGAAATAAAAATCTATGTTCATAAAAATATGTGCATTACAACATTTGTCTCATTTATAACAATAAAAAATAGACACAGTATAGAGAGTCAGATATGGAAATTGTTAAATAAATGATATCATCTTCATAACCAATATCTTTAAGAATATTATGTGTCCATTGAGTATGATACATATTTACTTTGTTTCTAGATATTTTTGCTGTTGTAAACATAAGAAATGTTTATAACATTAGGTTTTAAAAAGTCAGGGTAAATTATAAGCACAACATGGTTACAATTGTTCCAAAAAATATGCATTGGAAAAAAGTCGAGAAGGAAATAAACCAAAATTATAGTGTGAATAATATATGCTAAAGCTTCTGGCCTCATTTCACATTTTTACAGCAAGTAATCATTGGAAAATTGTTAGAAAATTAGTAGTTATCAATTACATAAGTGAGGAATATGGCCCTTTCTGTCATTCTACACTTACAAGTATAGGAAGTAGAGGGGATATTTTGGCCATATAATGTTATAAATACTATATTCTAATTTTTTGAATTCTTAGCCATCATTTAAAGATGCAAATTATAGGCAGTTCACTGCTCTTTGATGTTGGGTTAAGGGATTTGTGCTTTAGAGAACCAAAATGCAAATTGAGATCACCATTGGACAAGGTTCCCGTTATCCATGCTGTTATTGTATCTGAATCATGCAGTTAACCACCTAGGGTGGCCAGTTTTTCAATGTCCCATAATCATTCCATTGGGGTAATTACATGTTCTCCAGTTTCATTTTTAAGCAGCTATTCAGTGGAAAATAGAAGCAGAAATTCAACAATTTAAGCCAGTTTTCCTTTGCCATGTGCCTGGACACTGAATAAAATCTTCTCTTTGCCCACCAATTACTGATAACTTTCAATTATTAAAAAATTCTTCAGAATTATAATAATATTAGTGCAGTATGCTCATCATTGCATTAAAAAAGAAGAAAGAGAAAACTGAACTCCCACCCAGTAATTAATACTTGTGACTCATTCTCCCAGAATAGACTCACAAAGGAAAATGCTAGACAACTTTTAAGGAGACTCAAATTGCTGCTCCAGTATTATTAAGGTAGTTATTACCAGTTAATTGAATATCAGTTAATGATACAAAGGAACATTTACTGCACCTTTTTAGGGTGCAAAAATTAAATTCAGCAGGTAGCTTGCTGTTCAGGTAGCACCTTATTTATTTATTTATTTTTTACTTTTACCCCAACGTCTAACTATTCTACACATGACCCGGTTACTCAAGTCAGTTAATACCTATCTATTTAGTGCTTAGTATGTGTCACGTACATGCTAGAGAGCTAGAGAGGAAAACATCAGAAGTTTCCTCCCCAGATGGAGCTGGTTTTCCACCATCCTCTGATTTCCCCATTTGCGTTCAGGATCTCACATAGTTCAAAACTCTCACACTGCTTTACGGTAGAGCCTGTGGTACCTTTTATGGGCCCTGGACAGATCAGAAACATGCCTGTAGACATAGCAACTAAGGAACACCTTTGATTTCTTTGAGAAGCTTTCTCTTTTTAAAGGACTGAAATAAAAAACGACTTCAGCCTTGGGCTGCTCAGTATTCACCCCGAGTCAGGCTGCCCACATCAAGCAGAGCAGAAGGCAGCTGCCAAGGTAACAAACAGCACCAGCTCTTTCCTTCTGTTCTGTGTCAGGTAAACGCTATGTTAGATCATCAAGAAAATCCTGCATCCTTTTCTAAAATAATCACATCTTTCTCTCTCCTAAGGAAATGGTTTGTGCCTAATCAATTTCTTGTCTATGCCAACCAGGTTGAGGATATTGAAACGGAGTTAGGGTGTTGAAAGATTTAAAGTGGGAGCAAAATAAGGAGGGAAGAAAGGCCAGGTATATCTAATAGCCAATTATGGGAAAAAATGCATAGTAAGATATCTAACTTTGTATTTATCAAGTGCAAGGAAAAGGTCTTAATTCAGAGATCAAGCATGTCCTGCAAGCTGTGTTGTCTCTTACTTTGCCTATGAAGACAATGGAAACTCGTGATGCTGGGGGACATCATCGCCACCACAAGTAAAGAGCGCACCTCAGAATAACACCAGCTGAGCCCAGACATGGAGACACAGAGTCCCAGGGACAAGATTTGTACTCCTGGATCCAGCCTTGACTGAAGCTATTGCACCCCCTTGAAATTGCTGGTTACATAAGAAAATAAAATGCCTCACTTGGCTTAAGACAGCTTAAGTTGGTTTTCTATAATCTACAACCAAAGAGATTTGACAAACAGAATCTTACAACGCTTATCCAAAGACAATAATAAACTGTAAATAGAAAATCACCAACAGGAACCAAAAAGTAAGGCAATATACTTTTATGCCATATTTTATTTAAGTGATAGCCAAAGAAAGAAATAGACGTTTTTATCTCAATACTAAGGATTGAAGAAGGTATACTAAAAGGATAAGGGTGAATTCAAAATGAGTTTAAACATGAAATTAAAGCAAAACAACTTTGGAATGGATAGTTACAGAACAAAATGCAATGTTACAGTATCGCAGTGTAACAATAATAATATAGCCATCAAAAACCAGTAGATGAAAGGGAAGTGAAAGTATAAATGAGAATCATCAATACTGTGAAAAATTTAAATATATCATTTTAAAAATGAGTTCAATTTATTAAAGTTATTCCAAATCGTTTTTTCTTTTTTTTTCTTTTTTTTTTTTAGGGGCCATGCTAATCTTCTCTCTATTGTTCCAATTTTAGTATATGTGCTGCCGAAGCAAGCACCCAAATCTTTTTTTCTTAACTTTAGAGATACCTTCACAGAAAAAAAAGTGAAGAATTAAATTGAAGTTCAGCAATTCCTTCACTTTCTTTTCTTTTCAAAAATTTTAAGTAACAGTTTAATTGACACTTTATTTGAAAAGTCATATAGAACATAATACTATTTTCTACAACTAAATATGTGTTTGCCTTGGTATTTATGACCAGGAGATTTCAACGTGATAGTCATGAGATGTTCATAATTACTTATTCTGAGTAGTCAGATTTGGAGTTGGTTTTTCCATCCTTCTACGTACTTATTTATGACTTACATAAATGTATTAGAGTGAGCTTATATAATTTTTATAAAAATAATAACTATTATACTCAAGGAATTACATATTGTTATTACCTATTGATTTTTGATTTTGATTTTATTTCTCTTGGTGACAAACATAACTGAGAACAAAGTGCGGTCACCCTGCTCAGACAGAGTCAGGGTAGCCCGTCCCTTATTCACATTTCTATTGTCTTTTGCAATATTCCAGGGGCATATCTGTTTTATCTCCATGAAGGAGGAGACAAGGTCATATGCTGAAGGGGAGGATGCGGGCAGTTTTGGAGCAAGAGGAAGGTCTGAGAAAGAATACCTGCTAGAGAAACACGATAGGACCACTAGGCAAGGCCAAATGGAAGTTTAAAATAACTTGAAAGTAAAATACTACTCAGCCCAATTGTGTGATTTTCACCACCAACTTTCAGCTGCCAGGGTACTAGCTCAAACAAGGTAGTAAGAGATACAACTCTAGGGTAAGAAAAATTCTTCATCCACATGTGAGTGCAGCCAAGAAATAATAGTGTGAATTATACTCATTTACATATTTCTCCATCTGATTCTTCAAACCCACCTTGCCCACCAGGCCTCTTTCTACTGAGCAGCTAACAAATTGCACAGCCTGGCGTGTGAGCTTTTGATACAGCTCTCTTGGACCAACAGTGCATGCTAATAACCTGCTTTCATTCCTGTCTGCCCCCTGTATAGCTGCTCAGTGAGCAAAAATCTCCAGGACTTCAAAGGAGATCTGCAACATGAAACAGACCTCCAGGGGCCTTGTCTGCACATTATAAATAAATATTGACAACAATGACCTTCAAAACACCACTAGATCTTCCAAGCCAAAACTGGATTTTAAATCAAGATAATATTTATGATAGAAAACATATCACACTTATGAAATAGCAGGCTTCAGTACACTTTTTTTTTTTTTTTTTTTTTTTGAGACAGAGTCTCACTTTGTTGCCCTGGCTAGAATGAGTGCCATGGTGTCAGCCTAACTCACAGCAACCTCAAACTCCTGGGCTCAAGCGATCCTACTGCCTCAGCCTCCCAAGTAGCTGGGACTATAGGCATGTGCCACCATGCCCGGCTAATTTTTTCTATACATATATTTTTAGTTGTCCAGATCATTTCTTTCTATTTTTTGGTAGAGACGGGGTCTCGCTCTTGCTCAGGCTGGTCTTGAACTCCTGACCTTGAGAGATCCACCTGCCTCAGCCTCCCAGAGTGCTAGGATTATAGGCGTGAGCCACCATGCCCGGTCCAGTACACCTTTTAAGAGATCCAAATGTTGGCTGGTTGGTTGATTTGTTGGTTAGGTTTAAAGTCATAGAAAAAAAAAAAAATAAGCCACATAAAGATAGCAAAAAGCAGCGACCCTCCCCACCAAGTGCAGAGACTTGCTAAGATGACCACCTCATCCCAGTTTGACTAGGACTGTCCTGGTTTTAGCAACAAAAGTCCCAGGTCCTGGGACACCCGTC
>CAUYSK010128572.1:0-84745 GCA_963575035.1 Avahi laniger
CAATTAATTTCTTTCTATTTTTGGTAGAGACGGGGTCTCGCTCTTGCTCAGGCTGGTCTCGAACTCCTGAGCTCAGAACTATCCGCCCACCTCGGCCTCCCAGAGTGCTAGGATTACAGGCGTGAGCCACCGCGCCCGGCCTCATAACTGATTTTTTAACAAATCACAAGCAGAATTTGGAGAACTTGTTTCCAAAAACGTTCATCAACATTGCAGGTCTCTTGGGTCGATGCTGGAAGCGGCGCTCTGGCGGCTGCAGGGGTTGGGAGGCGACAAGCCGGCAGGCAGCGGGCGCTTTGCCCTGCAGTGGCTCCGTGGGTGCGACGCGGCACCGCCTCAGAGACACCGCCGTCCGGCTCCTCCGGCGGGGCAGAGCGCGTGGGACCGCGCGTGGCCACAGCGCCCGCTTGGCAGCTTTCATGAATTCTGTGTGCACCTCAGCGAAGCTCCTCTCTGCTCCGTTTGGTTTTGGCTGTGAGACGAACACTGTTTTCACCAGACAATTTGTATCTCTCATCACCACAAAAACAAATAATTTTGTCTTCGTGCTGAACTTTCTCACTGTGTCTGCGAGGGCATCCACCGTCACGTAGGACGAGTCAGCCTGGGCAGAATCGACTTCTAGAAGCTTTACCTTGATTTCGTCAATTGGGTGCTGTTAGAACTTGCAATCTGCTGGCCACGTCCCAGGACTGGGGACGGTCAGTCTCCGGCCTGCCCCAGGTCGGGGTGGCTGTGCGGCCCTGTCCCGTGATTGTCCTGGAGTGGCCCTGCCTCACCCAGGTGCCTTGCCCAGGTGCGTTGGCCTTAGAGCCCAGAGGCTGAGGGTAGGCCCCTGGGCTGTTTCACTGGCTTATAGCCACCTATGGTCTGGGGGCGGGGACTTAGTCCCCTGAGAGACAGCTGGGGAAACTGAGGCTCTGAGCCAGCAGGTGCTTCACCCACGCTGAACCAGGGAGTGAGGGTGGAATAGGGTCTGAGCCCAGGTCTAGCCATGCCTGCCTGGTGGGCAGTGGCACTGATCACCAGGGTGGGGGGTGGACGGGCTCTCGGCGTCACAGGCCCGGCTGGGAAAAGGCTCCACTGAGACCGGGCAGCAGGCCCAACTCCCCAGCATTCCTTGGCTACCTCCTGGGGCGGGGGGGGCTCGTGTGTGTCTGTTGCTGGACACAGCGGGGAGCAAGACAGAGTGAGCCCCACGCCAGGCTGCCTCCGGGGGAGGAGAGGGGAGGCACAGTACTGAAGGCTGCCATGAGGACCCTGCAGGGCCGGCGGCTGCACTGGGCAGGGTACCCCTGAGGGGCCGAGTGGGTGGGAGCCTCACAGAGAAGGGTCCCAGAGCCAAGATCTAAAAGAAGGGGGGAGTGGGTGCCCCATGGGTGTTGGGGCCTGTGAGGAACGACAGGGTAGGAGATTAAGGCACAACCCACAGGTAGGCGGCCCGAAGAGGCCGGGCATGAGGGTGTGTGTGTTCCAGGGCTGGGGAGACCCAGGGGTGTTGCCCCCTAGCAGAGACTGGGAGGGGAAGGTGAGGGTGCCAGGGAAGAAGTGGGGGGTCTGCTGCAGCCACCAGGACAGGGGGGCAGTGGCCAGGATGTCCAATTCTGGACATCTCAGGAAGACAGAGCCAAGAGGACTTGCTGGGGCTTGAAAGGGTGGACGGGCAGGGGCAGCCCCCAGGAGAAAGGAGGGCGCGGGCTGTGGGGGCAGCAGGGAGGAGGGCGGTGAGTCCTGGGACAAGGCTCTTGCTGGGGAAATAAATGTGGTCTTGGACCGGCAGTTAGTGTTAGGTCCGATGGGATCTTGGAGGGACCTCACCCTCTGGGGCCTGGCAGGTGTCTGCCTTTCTCTCTACGGCAGCCTGATTACTGCACATGTCCCAACACACCTTTGTGCCTCACACGCATGCCCAGCACTCATGTGAGGCCTGCTGGGCACAGAGAACCCCCATGGACGTGGGAGAAGAGCTGACCTCTCTCAACTTCTGACCATGTTCGGGGCACTGGGTCTGGCGATGTCCTGAGATGCAACATGATGTAGCCCCAGTTTTCCAAGATCGAGAACTGAGCTGAGCCCAGAGGGAGTGAGTGACCTGGTTGGAGCCCCACACTGGTTACTGGGGGAGAGGGGAAGGGGGGCCCCATCACTACCCAAGGACCCGCATCTGGGGTGGGGGCCTCTCCTCCTGCTTTCCAGATGGGGAGGCGGCGACCTGCCCCCAGCCACAGCGCGGGATTCAGACAGGGGGTGTCTGAGGCCAAAGCCGCTGTTTTTCCAGGGCTCTCGCCTGCCTCTGGGCCCTGTGGGAATTTTCCCTCCGGAGAATCCTGAAAGGCCACAGGGGGCGGGGAGCAAGTCCAGCTGACAGAGGCGAAAGGGCCACATGTTTTCTGTGGTCGAATTATGCAAACAGTGAGCCGGCCCATCCGCCCGGCGGCTGTGAACGGGCAGGCTTTGTCCGGGCCTGAGAACGCGGCGGCGTGAAGCGCAGACAAAGCGGGCGCTGACGCCGCCTTTTCCATGGTCCGGCAGAGAAAGAAAGGCCTGGCGCACAAAGCGGCGGCCACCGGCGGGCGGGGGCTCGGGCTTTAGTCACAGCGGCGGGCGGGAGGCGGAGGGCCCCCCCAGAGCGCCCGGCAGGATGGGACAAAGCGTGGGGGAGCCGGTTCCCTGAGGGTCCTCTCCGTCCTCACACTGCGCCTCCTCCCTGCCCCCGGAGGAAGCCAAGAGGGACAGCGAGGGGCCACCCAGCTTCCCACCACCGGCACCGACTGCGCGTCCCACGTAATGCGTGGCTGCTGGGACAGACCCCAGGGCCTGGCCGGTCTCGCCACGCCGCCCGAGCCCGCGGCCGGCCAGCAAGACACCAACACTGTCTTCAAAATGAGTGTGTGTGCTTTGGGGGCAGCAGTGAGGTGAGGCAGGGAGGGGTCGGCCGACCTTGGGCTGCAAGGCTGGCAGGTACACAGGGCTGGGCTGGGACCTTCCTCCTCTCCACTCTGTCCCCGGGGGACATAGGCCCAATGCCCCGCCAGGCCCCCATGAGGCCACCTTCTGCTCTAGCCGACCAGAGGCCTTAAGAGGCCTGGGCCAGGCTTTGAGCCGTAGCTCCCCGCCCCCGGGACAAGCCGGGTAAGGTGGGGCCGCAGGTAGCCTCGGGCCAACACAGAAGGCAGGTGTGAAAAGACAGTCCCGGCTGTGGGGAATGGAGGGGCCGGGCAGGGAGAGAAGGAAGGAGGGAGGTCCCAGATGCCATGGCCTGGGGCGGGGACCCCGAGAGCCCCGAGGGGCTTGTCGAGGGCTTAGGGGCTCATTTCTTGGATTAGAAAACTCTCGCAGCAGCCCAGGGAATGTGCTGGAACAGCAGGACTCGAGCCCTAACCAGGGTGGGCCTGTGGAGGGCGGGGGGCTGCTGCCGGAGCTCTAAGATGTGGCCTTTACCCAGCGGGAGGGGGTGGTGGCGGTGGGCATCGGGGGCACCCAGGTGAGAGGGAAGAGGGTCAGCTCTGGAGTGAGGAAGGGGACCATGCTGGGGGAGGGGCACGTCCAGAGCCCAGAAGAGCGAGGCCCGGACAACCTCACACGCCGTGATTACATCATCTAACCCCCCAGCGGTGTCATGTCACTTACACCCAGGGAAACTGAGGCACAAAGAGATCAGAGTACCGGAGCCAGACCTAGGACCAGGATGGACTCTACCCACTGTGCCAGGAGGCCAACCTGACTGACCCCAGCCCCAGCAGACCCCAAGACCCCCATGCCATCCCTGGGATGCTCACACTGTCCCCTCAACCTGGACCCCATGTGGGGACCGTGGCCCCAACAGCACTTTGCCATCCCTGCCTCGCCTGCCAGGAAGCGCCTGGGCCGTGGCCGGGGCTGCCGTCATCTTCCCTCAGGCAAAGCAGGGCCCCCAAACCAGAAGGTGGAGCCCCCGGCTCACCCGGCCCTGCTGCCCTCCCCGGCCTGCCCAGCTCCCCATCTGGGTCCCATCAGCTGCGCCCACGGCCAAGAGCGTGCGGCAGCCGTGGGGGTGGGGAAAGCTGCCGCAGGGGCCGTGCTGGGACAGGCCTGGCTTCGCCCCAGCAGGGAGGGCGGATTCGGATGAGAAGCGGCTGGGCTGATCCAGCCCCACGAGGTGGTGCCCAGGGAGGCTGTCCAGGCCCCCGCCCGGCCCAGCCACCAGGCCCCGCCAGGATGTGACTAAAGGCCAGACCGAGGTCTGTGGGCTGCCTGGAGGGCACTCAGAGGGTCAGGAGTGTGCACATGCCTTGCATGTGTGTGCGCCCATGTTCTTGTGTCCCCATGCTTGGGCGCTGGCCGCCAGTCCGCCACCTGCACTGCAGGGCCGGCCCCGTGAGGCCTGCCTGGGCTCAGGTCCCTGCTCCTGCAGTCTCCGCAGCACGCGGCAACTGCCCCTCTCTGAGCCCGTCTCCCCGTGCTCAGTGAGGTAATGAGACCCCCCAGAGCTGCTGCGAAGACAGGAGACAAGGCGAGCTGGGCGAAGCCTCAGCACAGCTCTCGGGGGGTTGCTCAGCAATGGTGACTCGGCCTTTGACAGTCTGTGGCCTCCAGGGACCCGGCTATGGGTATCGCAGAGAGGCCTCAGTGCATCACCACAGGCTCCAGATGTGCCGCAGGGACTCAGCAGACATCTCCGGAGGGCCGACAACAGGCCCTGGGGCCAGCTGGGGCCAGGGATCCCAAGGCGACCAGATCATGGTGCCTACGCTTGGGAAGCTCAGGCCAGTGGGAAAGATGGGAACTTTCCCTGCATGGTGGCTGTGGGATCCCAGCCTTGGAGTGTGGCCAGCCGCAGGCTTGCTGGACTGGGTGCAGTCAGGGAGGGCTTCATGGAGAAGGGAGTGTCTGAGGGGAATGTGTGGAATGAGCACACATCGGCCTGGCTGGCAGAGAGAGGGAAGAGCTGCCGGAAGCAGGATCAGCACGTGCAAAGGGACATCGTGTCTGTGTGTGGGATCGAGGGACCTGTGCTGGGAGGTGGCAGGAAGGAGGTGGAGGTCTGGTGGGCAGGGCCAGGGGACACACCTGAGCCAGGGCACAGGCTACCTGAGGCAGTGGGCTCTGGAGTCCTTCCATGTCCTCCCTTCCACCAGCACCTGACCGGGAGGGCCTGGGCAGCACATGGCTCCTGGGGCTCCTATGAGGGCGGCACAGGCAGATGTGTCGGTCCCTGAGTGTTGGGCGTCTGTCAGGGAGCAGAGCGCCCTGGGCGAGGGGTCAGCCGGGCCCCGTGCCAGGCAGCGTGCTGGGCACTCTCTGCCTCTGGCGTATGAAGCAGGTGGCAGCTCTGGGCTCCTGGGGGTGGGGACTGCAGAAGTCTCAGGCTGGGACCCACTGCAGTAGGTGTTCGAGCCCAGCCTGTCTGCCCGAAGCCACCTGGGAAGGGCATTTGTGTCGCAAATAATGAGCGAAGAGGGGAGCATAGATGGCCAAAGAGCCCTCTGAAGTGTTTGGAGAGAGCAAGTGCATGGCCCTGGAATGCTCGGTCACTGCTGGTCACCACTGGTCCGCGGCCTTTGTTCTTCCCGGGCCTCTGGGTGCCGGGATGTGGGCATCACGTGATGTCATGCCAGTCAGCGGAATCTGATTCTGCTGCCACGGCAGGTCCTGTTCAGACTGGGGGGTGTTCCTGTTCAGACACGGCCCCCCTAGGCGTCGCCATCGGCCCCTCGCCGTTTCCCAGACCCAAAGGCCCTAAGCGTGGGGAGGGGGGCAGGGACACCCCCACAGCGGTGGGAATGGTGAGCATGGGGACTGCTGTGGCCGAGAGGCAGGCAGAGGGGCAGAGGGGACACCCTGAAGATGAGCGTGGGGAGCAGAGGGGATGCATGTATGGGGGGGGGCTCGTCCCAGGGCTGTGTCCTCCGGGGTCCAGAAGTCCCCGTCACTGGGGAAGGAGGACCTGCTCAGTCCCTGTAGGCGGGGTGGGGGCATCTTGGCCAAGTCCGAAGGCCCCGCGGGTGCTCCCCCCAAGCAGGAGCCCCACCTGCTGCTGGCGCCCATGTGACTCTCCCGCCCCACTTTGTCGGCTCCCACGGGGCCACCACCCTGCAGGATGCTGTGCGGGGCAGAGGCTAGTGGCTGGATCCAGCAAGGCTGGGGGACGGTGCTCATACCAACCTTGAATGAAGCACAGGATTGGGGTGAATGAGGAAACTGAGTCACAGGCCTTTGGGGGAGGGGCAGCCACATGTAGGTGGAGGGAGTGAGGGGAGCCAGGGCTAGGGAGGGCCAGGGCTGAGGAGGGCCCCTCACACCAAGCAGACCGGGCTGGGCTCCCAGCTGGGTTCTTGGCACTAAATCACCTTTCTAGAAATTGTTGAAATCTCTATTGTCTAAACATATCGCCCCTTCAGCACAGAAAACATGCACCGATTAGGGAAGGCAGTGAGGGCCGGGAGGCAGGAAGGAGCCAGGCCCTGTCCCGGTCACCTCACCCCAGCCCCAGCCCTCTCCTCCCCCATTGCCCTGCTCACGGCCCGGACCTGCTCTCCAGGCTGCCCATGGCAGGGAGGATACGGCCACCTCCTAGCGGCCTCTTGGGGACAGCCCTGAACTAGGGGAGGCTCGGCCTTGGACCTCCCTCTCCTCTGGGTCCCCTGCCCCGGGCCCCCCTCCTAGGCCTCAGGCCCCCCGTCCTTCCACTCCGACGCCCCTTCTCCCCCAACCAACTCCTGCCACACCCTTGCTGAGGGGTCGTGAGGGCTGGAGGCTGGTGTCGCTGTTGTCTATCACACAGTGAACACGAGTGACACCTTCGAGGGCTGGCACTCGCCCCAGGTCCTTGCCCAAGTCCTCCAGATGAGGGGTGCCTTTGACCCACACCATGGGGCCCTGAATGAGACAAGGGTGGGAGCACCCCATGAGTTGCAAAGGCTTATGGGTAAAACCCATCTGCTTTCCTCAGGCGCTCGGCAGCTGCCCACCGCCCACGGGCACAGCTGACCCTAGCCCGGGTCTCTTCCCCTGCTGTCCCTGAACACAGCATGGCTGAGCCTTTCCCTGCTGTTCCTGCGGCAGGGGGACCTTGCACCGTGTCCCCATGGGGACCCTGAGCCCTCGCTAAGACTTAGCTCCGGGCCAAGGTGTCCTTAAGCCCTCCCAGCAGCCAGCTGCGGCCAGCACTTGGTTGCGCCGTCCGTGGTATGGGCATTTGGACGTCTCACTCGTCCGCGCTCCCCGAGGACAGAGCACCTGCTTCACCTGCGTCCTGCATGTGGCCCCATGACCCAGTCTTGGGCGGAGACCAGGCTGTGCTTTGGGGGTCCTGCCGCACCCTGGACCGAGGGCGGGATGGGCATTCGCACTGGAGTTCGCCTCCCAAATGGACGCAGACGCATTAACCCCAAGGCTGTGGAGGCAGCGGGTCGCGGTCGCGATGCCGCACTCTGCACAGCCTTGAGCGAGGCCTCCAAGCTTGGAATTATGGTTCTCAAATATGTACTTACTTGGGTTTGCTTTGAAAAGGTTAGGATTTAAGTATCACCCGATAACACACACATGCCCGACTACATCTGAAATTACAGAGCAGCCCGTGCCCACGGCCCGGCGAGGAAGTGCCCGCTGTGGCTGGGCCACTCCACCCAGAGAGGGCAGGTCCGAGGGGTGCCGCATACCTGGGCCATTGCGGGGGGGAGCTCTCATGCGTCACTCACCAGGGCAAAGGAGGGCCTTCAGGGCACTCTGAGGACAGGAGGGAGTTTCTTATCCTCTCTCTGCCTCAGTTTCTCACCTGTGACTGGGGGCAGGGCTGTCGCAAGGAGCAGAGAAAGCAGATGTGCAGCGCCCGCTCTCTGGCCCGCCTGCAGCACACGGCAGCAGGAGCTCCGGGAGCGAGGAGCAGAGACGCCTAGGCGGCAGCGCCGGGCGGGCGCTGCGTGAGGCTGTGCGCATGTGCAGCTCACCTCCCGAGCCTCAGTTTCCTCATCTATGAGATGGAAATGAGAGGACACCCGGTGAACCGCTGTGATCAGGGCACTGTCACCACTGTGCCCAGGCAGCACGGCCACCACGGAGCGCTTGGCTGGGCCGGCCCAGCGGCTCACTCCCTGCGGGCTGCCGAGAGCCACCAGGCGGTCAAGTTTAAGCAGAGGCCTCCCTGCTTCACTGGCTTTGTCGCAAAAAACCCGAAACCCAAACAAAACACAGCAGCAGCCTCCCACAAGTGCCTTTGTGTCTGTAGAATCTTCTGACTTCCCGCTCTGGGACATCTGCGGCCGCCCAGGCAGAGGACACAGCGAGAACAAGGGCGAAGCTCTGAATAGATATTCATGCCCCGTCTGCATTCATCTGGGCTCCTGTCCCTGGGGGGCTTCCCTCGGGCCCTGCTCGCAGGCCCCCGGGCTGCCCCCAGCATTCTCTCCCCAGGGTGGTCCCAGCCCTCCGTCCCCAGTGCCTGCCACTGCTCCGGAGGCTGCCCAGGGGGCCTTGGGGTATTGTCCTGGGGACACCTGCCCTGTGCTGCTGGCCACAGGCACACGGGGTCACAACTGCTTGGGCTGTTCACACGGGCCTGAAAGAGCCCCCTCCATCTGCACAGCGGCCCCTCCCCCTCGGCTGCCCGGAGCTGCGGGGGGAGGGGCCGAGCCCAGTCGAACAGTATTTTTTCTGTTCTCTCCTGCACAAATGGAATTCAATTAGCAAAGAGAGACCCAAACCCAGCCAAATTGCGCTTAAAAAAGTTCTGCAGGAGAGAAACATCTTCCCACATCCTGCGCAGATCGATGGGATCCGTGGTTCCCGAGCGTTCTCTTCCTTCCTCCCGGACGCGTGGGGTGCAGCCAGATGTCCTCTCCCGCACCAAAGGGGGGCCGGGGTGACAGGGGACTCTGGGGAATGCAGATGGGTTCGCTCCAGCCCCTGACCCCCTGCCTGCCCCACAAACTGTGATTGGGAAGCCGGAGTGTCCCAGAGAGGCGGGTGGCCGGCAAACCAGGCCAGCTCTGCTGCCCCTGCTGCTGGGCAGACCCTGGGCAGGGTGAGGCTGGGTCACCAGGCTCTGCTCCGCCCCCACAGCCCTGACGCCCTGGGCTGGATGCTTCCTCTGCTCTTTCCCGGGGACTGACCGCTGCCCAGGGATGCCAAGAGCAGCCCCTGGGTGGCCTGGGGCCTGGACACAGGGAGGTCACCGTAGGTGGCTGGGCGCAGGGCCGGCTGGGGCCGCAGGGGCCTGCCTCCCCTGCAGCCTCTATCACCAGCCCCCTGCCGGCTGTTCCCAGGGTCCTGAGGAGCTGTCACTCCTAAGCAGTCGCTGCAGGGTCGGCAGGCAGCCACGGCGGGGGCAGCCAACCCACCCTCCTGTGCAGCTACACCTGTTCCCTGATTCTCAGTGGCTGCCCACCCCGCTTCCCGGAGCCTGTCCTGGCCGCTAAGCACCCCCCTCTCCAACCCTTGGCGCATGCTTCCTCGGAAGACTGAGAATTTGTCAAATGTTCGGTCTCTAAATGCTGCACTGTCTGCAGAGACTGGCTCTGCGCATGGAGCCAGCTGCTCTCAGAACACCACTGTGAAAGCAGAGGAGAAATGTATCAGGCTTAAAAAATAAAAGCACGCTCTGCTGACCCCGGGCCGAGGCAGATGCCGTGGCAGCTCCGTGTCGTGGGAAGGTCACAGAGCAGTGTCCAGGGCGCTGGGCTCCGGTCACAGCCCCACCAGGCTCAGCGCGATTCATGCCAATCCCCGTTGCCGAGTTTCCCCATCTGGGAAATGGGCCAGCTGGGCCCAGGACCCGAAGCGTTCGAGATCCCAGGGTCTTTGACTCTAAAGTAGTGTCTATTTGTCACCCACCAGATGACAGGAAGGAAGGGAGAAAGGAAGGAATGTGCCAGCTATGGGGACACAGCCCCTGTCTGACCTGCTGGTGGCAGTGATGGCCCAGCTGCCATCTGCTCTGGGCTTGTGCATGTGCTCGTTCTCCCGCTGCGGAGTCCTGGCCCATCTCCCCAGCCTCCCCGCCAGCCCCTCTGCTCTCTCTCCCTCTAGAAGTGGGGGGCCTGCGCCCACCCCAAGACCCCTCCACCAAGGACGGCACGCCCCTGCCTGCACCCCCGTGGGCGCCCCAGTCCCTGCCCTAGAGCAGCCTCGTGTTCTGGGCTGGATGGAGAGTGTCCCCACACAGGGACCCCGGCCTCCCTCCCTGTGCCTCTGTCGTTACACCAACGGGTGCCTGGTGCTGCATTGTGTTCACGGAGACGCTGGCGTGCACGGGGGCAGGTGGAGGCAACATCCTCTTGGGACGGGCAGGCGCTGGAGCAGGGACAGGGGGCACTCCAGGCCGTGAGCACACCTGAGCCCGCCCCCCTGCCCCCGTGCTGCTGGCTGAGGCCAGACCCGTCCTGCAGAGGAGAACTTTCTGGACTCCGGCAGCCGCAGCGCAGGCTCTGCTCCGCTCCGAACCGTTTTCAACTCCTCAGAAGACGACTTGGCCGCAGGTGACTTTCACAGATTGCCGAGGCGCTAATGAGTGCTAATTATAATCTGATCGCCTTGCCAAGGCAATCTGTCCTGCCGGGGCGGGGTGCGACGTGCTGGCTTGGAGGAAGGCTGTTAGAAGCGTCTTGTTCAACACATTCCGAGGGGAGAAGAGACGAATTCGCGCCTTTGAGACACATGAGGAAGGACAGCGCGGCCGGCCCAGCGAAGCTGCCTTGTTTGGCTGCAAAGGCAGGGATGGGGCCCAGCAGGGTTGCCATGGAGACACTTTCTGATTGGAAGGGGACTCTGGCGGGGTGTGAAGGACAGAAGGTGGCACCTGGGTCCTCCCTACCTTGCCCCTCCCTGCTTGTGCCTGGGCCCCCCAGGGCAGGGCAGCCGAGGGCAGCTGGTCTCTGGCAGGTGGTCATAGCCGGGCAGGGCTCTGGCTGAGCGGTTGCTGCCATTAGCTCTGGTCACCTTGTCCTGAGCTCCTGATGTGTGCCGGCCCCTGTAATGGGCGACTGACATGTGCGTCCCATTCAGCCTTCAGGGCGTCCTGGAGGTCAGCACTGTCATCTCGACTGGACAGATACGGAAACTGAGGCTCAGAGAGGTTACAGAAATGTTCACGGGCAGGAAGAAGCAGAGCTCATGACAAACCAGGGGAAGGGGCTCACATACGTGGCCAAAGTCCAGAGAGGCGTCGGGCACATGGTGACCAGACGCCAATACCCAAATCATGCTGGGGACGGTCAGCGGTGCCCTCCGTCCTCAGCCTCCTTCACAGTGGCCGGATTTCTTGGTGCACTGGGGTCCAGCTCCTGCCTCCACTCCACAGGTGGGACATTGAGGGTCAGCCCTGGGTGGGACTCACCTGGGGCCAAAACCCGGAGTGGCACTTTTCCCTCTTGCTGCCTCTTGGCGGGCCGTGCGTTCATGCTCTGCCACGTTCGCGGAAACGCCCTCCTGGGTGCTTCCGTCTGCTGCCCAGGTGGGCACAGAGCCCCGGCACAGCAGGTCCAGCGTGGAGAAGGAGCTGTCACTTCCCATCCTCTTCTTTGATGACAAATGTCACAACTGGGCCCAAGGGGGAGAAGTGGCCAGAGCTACCAGGTCCCTGCTCTGGCCACGGGGCCACACAGTCCAGCCGGGCTGCTAGCACTGGGAGGCTCCAGAGTGACAGTGAGCAAACCCCTCCGTAGACGGTGTCCCCTGCCCTCTCCTGCTGAGCAGAGGTCACGGGTGCAGCTGGCTCCATCCTTCTCCTCGTCTCTCTCTGACTGTCCTTCAAAATCCAGTAAATACAGAATCTTCCAGTAACCCCAGTCCCGGGGCCCTCCCAGCAGGACTAGTTGCAGTCGGCGGTGGACGAGCACCCAGGAAAAGGAACACGAGGGCTTTGAACATCACCCGAGAATGAAGACATGCTGAGTGTGGGGGGTCCCCAGCTAATCTGCTCCTTGAGACAAACTGCAGGGAAGTTCTTGCTGCGGTGTCACTTCCCGTCTCCTCGCCCTCGCGTCACCGGGACCAGGCCTGAGCTTTGCACCAGGCCAAGCGGCATCTGAGTGTCCCAGGAGACAGGTCCTCTCTTGAAGGCCCCCAACAGCTGCCCCCGGGCCCTCTGTCTTGCAGCTGGGGTGTGTCTCATGTGTCTGGGCCCTCTATGGGTCGCCTGTCCACGGGGATGGATGTGGGCTGCAGGCCAAGCGTCTGGGCCTCTCCCAGCCTTGCTTCCCACACGTGTAGACTGGCAGCAGTGGGGCAGTGAGGGTCCCCCCACTGGCTTCCCCCTGGAGAGGTGGCCCTGCAACGAGCTGGCCTGTCCCCTCGGGCAACCTGCCTGTGCCCCAGTGACTTCCTCTAAAGAGACCCTAAAGACCCAGACTCTGTGCTGGACTTGGGGAGACCCCGAGGGGAGCCCGCTTCCTGCGGTCGCTGGCAGGTCCCCCCCGTTGCAGCGGTGCATTGACAAGAAAGCAGAATATCAGCTCCCAGAAGGAGGGTTTGGTCTTATTTCTCCAACCCATAGACGAGCCCTCTTTTCCCATTAAAAATACACTTCAGAACCAAATGACAAGGAGAAGCCGCCTCTGCTGCCCATCCTGTCGGTGGGAGTCACCAGGGACCCCTCATTCCACCTCCCGCCTGGGGGCCGGGGAACCTGCTCCCCAAGAAGCCTTCCTGCTCAGCAGTGGGAGCCCAGGATGACCGCGGACAGGACTGTGTTCCGGGTTATGACATCTCGGCATTTCTATTTGCCCCCAGGAAGGCCTGGCAGAAGCACAGTCCTGAGATCCTTCTCTGCCCCGGTGTGCGCGTGGGTGGAGCTGGCCACAGGCCCACCCTCCACCCTACAAATCCCTGGCTGAGGCCAATTTGGTAAAGGAAGAAAAAGGCCAGAACCTCCGGGTTTTGATTCGATTCTGGGTCAGCTGTCATTTATCGGGCACCTCCCAGGTGTCGGGAGCCGCGCCACAGCCTGGGCGGGAAGGGGCCTCACTGCTGGAACGTCGCTCTTGCTCTTTTAAAAAGCAGCTTTATTGAGGTATAATCGCTGCACCATTAACTGCACGTGTTTAAAGGGTACAGCGTGACAAGTTTTGACATATGTATGCATCTGTGAAACCACCGCCACGAAATCAAGATAATGAACAAATCCATTATCCCCAAAAGTGCCTCTTGGTAAATAATCCCTCCTTCCTTCCCTCCTGCCCCGCCTGCTCAAGGCAACCACTGATCTGCTTTCTGCCACTGCAAATTAGTTTGTCTTTCCTAGAATTTTATATAAACGGGATCGTCTTGTCCGGTTTCTTACACTCAGTGTAACTATTTCGAGATTCACCCGGGCGGCGCGGCGTATCCATGGAGCAGTCCCTGTAACTGCCGAGTGTGTGGCTGCACCGCAGCGTGTCTCTCCACCCACGTGGAAGATGGAGACTTAGGTTGTGTCTGTCTTCAGCTACAAATAAAGCTGCTGTGAATACTCACATCTCTGTGTGGACATCTGCTTTCATTTCTCTGGGTAAATTCAGGGGCGGAACGACTATGACGATATGGTCGGTGTATGTTCAACCTTCAAAGAAATTGCCCAGCTGTTTTCCAAAGTGGTTGCACCATTTCACATGCGTTCCCACCAGCAGTGGTTGAGTCCCACTTTCTCCCCACCCTTGACGGTAAGTACTTGGCGCATGTTGGTCTTCCTGGTTTTAGCCGCTCAAACGGATGTTCGGGGATCTCATTGCGGTTTGATTCGCGTCTCCCTGAGGACTGATGGTACTGAGCTCCCCTCCCTGTGCTTATTTCTTCTTCATTTGTCCTCTTGGTGAAATGTTCAAATCTTAGTCCGTTTAAGAAATTGGGTTGTGTGTTTTCTTATTGTTGGATTTTGAGGATTCTTTACATATTGTGGATTTAAATCCTTTATAAGATATATGCTTTAAAATCATTTTCACCCAGTCTGTGGCTTGTCTTTTCATTCTCTTAGCAATGACTTTTAGAGAGCAGAAATGTTTACTTTTGATGAAGTTCAGTTTATCCAAATTTTTTTTCTTTATGAATCATGCCTTTGGTGTCATATCTAAAAAAGTCTTTGTCTAACGGAAGATCACAAAGGTCTTCTAGAGTTTTAGGATTCACACTTACGTCCAGGGTCCATTTTGAGTTAATTTTTGTATATGGGGCTAGGTATGTATTGAAGTTTGCTCTTCAGTTTTTTGTTTTTATATGCAAATATTCAAACGTTCCAGCACCATTTATTAAAAATATTATCCTACTATCATTTGAATTGCTTTTGCACAGGGTCAGAAATAAGTTGCCCGCGTGTGTGCGGGTCTATTTCTGCACTCTCTTCCCTGCTCCCTCTGACCAGTGTATCTGTCTTCCCATCAACACCGCACTCTCTCGATCTCAATTGCTTTGTAACAGGTCTCAAAGTCATGCAGTGTTAGTCTTCCAACTTTGTTCTTTTAAGAGGTGTTTTGGTTCTCCTAGGTTCCACACATTTCCATAGGAACTTTAGAGTCACTTTGTCAGTTTCTACAAAAAAGCCTAGAATTTTGATTGGGATTGCATTGACTCTATAGATCAATTTAAGGAGAAAATAACATCCTGACAATATTGAGTCTTCCAGCCCAGGAACACAGTGTCTCTCTCCGCTCATGTAGATCTTCTCAATTTTCTGTCAGCAATTTATTGCAGTTTTTAGTGCACAGATTTTTCACATCTTTTGTCAGATTCATCCTTAAGTATTTCATATCCTAATGCTACTATAAACAGAATTTTATAGTTTTAGTTTTCATTTGCTTGTTGCTAATATATAGACATACAATTGATTTATGTATATCAGTTGTGCTCCTGCAACCATGTTAAACTCAGTGATTAGTGCTAGTAGCTTTGGTGTGGCTTCACTGGATTTTCTACATAGAAGATTATGTCATCTGCAAATAAAGACAGTTTTGTTTCTTCCTTTCCAGTCTGGTTTCTTTTTCCTTTCCTTGCCTGATTTCCCTGGCTAGAACCCCCAGTACAATGTTGAACAGAAGCGGTGAGAGGGGACATCACGGTGTTGTTCCTGATCTCAGGGGAGAAATGTTCAGTCTTTCACCATTAAGTATGACGTTAGCTGTAGACTTTTTGTAGATGCCTCTTCTCTTTTTACTCCAATTACAAATATATACGGTTGCTTGGAGCTGACTGACAGCTCGCTGATGTTCTGTGTTCTGTGGGATTCTTTTTCCTCTGTGTTCCATTGTGGGTAGTTTCTGTGGCTGTGTCTTCGAGTTCACTGATCTTTTTTCTGCAATGTCTAATTTTCTGTCATTCCCTCCAATGTATTTTTCACCTCATGCACTATAGTTTTCAATGAAGTTTGATTTGGGTATTTTTTTAATCCTCTTTGTCTCTACTTTATTATTTGAATTTGTAGGATATAGTCACGATAACTGTTTTCATGTCCTTCTTTGCTAGTTCTAACATCTGTTTCAATTCTGGGTCAGTTTTGATTATTTTCTCATTATGGAAATGTTAATAATGCTTCCTGCTACTTTGTGTGCTTCATAATCTGGTAAGATACTCGACATTTGTAAAATTTTACCTTGTTTTATACTCGATATTTTTGCGTTCCAATAAGTGTCATTGAAGTTTGTCCTGAGATGCAGGTAAGTTACTTGGAATCAGTTTCATTCCTCTGGGTCTTGCTTTCATGCCGTATTAGGCAGGTCTGGATAAGTACTCAGTTTAGGGCTAATCATTCTCTACTATCGAGGCAAGAGCTTTCTAACTTAACACCCTCCCCCAACAACTCACACACCAAATGTCCCACCAGAATGATGAACTTTTCCAGTCTGGCTGGTGGGAACAGACATAATTCCTGGGCCTGTGCAAACACTGTTCCCTCTAATCCTTTAGGATGAGTATCCGCGCAGGCCTCAAGCAGTTTCCCTGCACATATGCAGTGATCTGTACTCTGGGGACACTTTGAGGGGACCCTCTGCACATCCCTAGGCTGTCTGTGTAGCTTCTTTTCTGTGACACTCTGTCCAATGAGCTCAGTTGTCTTGGTCTTCCTGGACTCTCAGCCCCTGCTCTGCAACTCGGGAGTCCTCTGGGATCTGCCTGGCTCCCCACTCCCTGCACCACTGCCTGGAACTTTCTCGAGGCAGCGAGCTGGGGCAACTGGAGGGCTTACCTTGCTCATTTCCTGTCTCCCAGGAATCACTGCATTTTGTTGCCTGGTATCCACTGTCTTGAAAACCACTATTTCATATATTCTGTCTGATTCTTTTGGTTGTTTCAGGTGGGGGTAAAAATAGCCTGTTCCTCTATCTTAGCCAGAAGCAGATGCACTCCCTCCATTTTTTTTTTTCTTTTTTTTGAGACAGGATCTCACTCTGTTGCCCAGGCTGGAGAGCAGTGGTGTCATCATAGCTCACTGCAGCCTCAAACTCCTGGACCCAAGCGATCCTCCTGCCTCGACCTCCCTAGTAGCTGGGACTACAGGTGCGCACCACCACGCCAGGGCACTCCCACTTTTTAAGCCAGGCGTCGGCCACCTGCTAGCTGCAGGGCGTGTGATCCCTGCAAAGCCAGACAAGCGCCAGCCTCCCCTGACTCCAGCTCCCCCCACAACCTCTGAGGGATGGTGGTGGCGACGCGGGAAACCGCAGACGGCAGTTTCGACAGAGAGAGACTGAAACGTGGTTTGACGCAGGGTACCGGGTGCCTGGAGAGGGCAGGGCACGTGGACAGAGCGAAGCGAGGCAGAAACAGCTCCCGGCAGGGCGTGCAGGGCTCTGTTCACGCAGACAGTGCCCGGTGCTCACCACTTAGTCGCGCCAAGGCTGAGACAGGCGGGAAGCCCTCGGTTACCCTCAGATTGCTGTTCAGAGAGCAGTTTTCCCCTGAACTGGAGGAACAGACAAGCGTCCCAGTGAGAAAGATCCAAGGTACGACAGGTCAGGAAGGTGCGAGCCGATGTGCTCAGGCAGGGGCAACATAAAATAACAGCCTGTTGAGGGCTTACTGTCACTGAGGCTTTGTCAAGCCAAGCCTGGGGTTATGATAACTACAGCCATGGTCATTACCACCCTGCTCTGGGAGAGCATTTCCCACTGGTCGCCTTGTTGGTTCACACCGTGGCCAGTAGGGTCACTTTTATCCTTCCACTTGGGGGAGGCAGTTACTGAGGCCAGTACTTGCCCAGGGAGGAGGAGTCTCCCCCATGTCCCAGCATGGCCCTGGGGTGCCAACACTGCTCCTGGAACCAGTAGCAACAGGTGGGAGCAAAGCTCATGACCTCTCTGGGCCAGGTCCTCCTGCCTGTGAAATAAGACGCCATCACGACATTCCCGCCAGGACAGGCCCGCCTGGGCTCAGTGTGAAGCCAGGCTGCAATGAGTCGTTAGCAAAGCCAAGGACCGCTGGCTCCCTAACCAGCAGCAGGACCTGCGAGCGAGTGTGCGTGGGCGCGTGTGCACGTGTGAGCCGGAGCGTGTGTGGCAGCGGGACTCCCTGAGGCCGGCCGGATCTCACCAGCTCTATAGCTGTCACGAGAATGTGGCAGCCGGGACTAAGCTGGGGAGCTGATCCGGCTTTGATGCTGACCTCTGACCGTCCAGGGTGCTGGGGTCAGGACCACCCGCCGAGTGGAAGTCGAGGCCGCTCTGGGACTGGAGAGAACTTGCTTCTGGGACCTCCCTGTTGGGACTCCTGCTACCAGGGAAGGGGCAAAGGCCTTCCGTGTGCTGCTCGTCCAGCAGATGTTCGTTGCGCCCCGCCACGTGCCAAGGCTGCCCCAGGCACAGGATGCGGTCGTGAGCAGAGGTTGACATCCCTTTCCTCGTGAGCCACACAGCACACGGAACAGACACCAGGCCGGCTAGATGGTGGCAAGTACGACATAGCATAGAGCAGGGAAGAGGAGAGAGGGCCACTGCCGAAGGCTGCAGTTGCAGTTTCACTGCGAAAGTGACATTTAGGCACAGACTGGAAGAGGGGAGGGAGTGAGCCTGCAGGCACCTGAGGGACGATGTCGGGCAGAGGCAGCATCGGGTGCAAAGGGCCTGAGGCAGGACAGAGCCTGGCTTCAGTGAGGAGCACCGCGGGGCCGTGGCCTGTGGCAGAGGACAGTCGCTAGAGGGTTCCGGCAGGTGAATGACATGATTTGACAGGTCAATCAGGAAAGGGGACGATGGGTGGAGACTGGCGGTGGCCACACTGTAGGCAGGGAGCCCAGAGAGGGTGCAATTGTGACAGTCCCGAAGAGGGAAGACAGTTCGTGGTGGTCCAGCCAAGGAGGTGGCGGGATGTGGCCAGATTTGGGACACACCTGGAAGGCAGAGCCACAGGATTTGCCGGCAGAAGAAATGTGGGGTTTGAGAGAAAGGGGCGTCAGGGACGACCCTGAAGATTTTGGGTGAGCCACTGGGAGGCCGGAGCTTGAAGACTCAGCGAGCGCCAGGTGCCTGCCAGCGCCGCAGGGCCACGTGGGGTTGGAAACAGGAATCTGCGGCTGAGGCGGCACCCGGGCTGCGGATAGTCAGGAGTCTTCGGAGAACTGTTGGTGTTTAAAGTTCGAAATCGGATAGATTTCCAAAGAGTGCGTCTGGATGTAGAGAGAGAATCCGCCAGCTCCACCCTGGAGAACTCCAGGGCTTCCTGGCTGGGAGAGGGGCAGCGGCAGGAGCACCACAGGGGTGTGGCGGGCACAGAGAGCGCTTGGAGGGTAGGGCGCAGCGGTGGGGCGGGACAAGGGGACAACAGGGACCTGCTTTCCAAAGTGGCAGGGAAATGAGATGGCAGCCCTCAGGAAGGGTTCCGAGCAGGGACTACTGAAAGGGAGCGGCCGCAGCCCTAGGGTGTCCTGGGGAAGGGCGGGCGGGGCGCTGGTGCTGGCAGGGAGGGGCCCCAGGGCATCGAGGGGGTGCGGGCATGGGGGTGTGGTCCTGCCCAGGCCACTGGCTGCAGCTGTGGGGCAGGTCGAGGTTGGGTCCCCGGGGCGGATCGTGTGGAGGGCGGAAGGACTGCGATGGAGGCGGGGCGTGCCAGGCTGCGTGCGCCAGCGTCTCAGGGTCGCCCTCTGGGCCTCAGCTTCCCCCTCTGTAAATGGAAACAAGACTTGCCCAACCCCCCAGGCTGCCAGGGGTGAATGTGCACAGGTGATGCACCGGCAGCCCTCACTGTCGTCTGTGGGGAGGGGCGCAGAGGAGCTGAGAGCCCCGGGGCTGCCAGGACCCCAGCGTGGGGAGATCTCCGAGGGCGAGTCTGCGGGAGGAGACAGCACGGGACAGGCTGCCATCCTCCTCCCTCCGCCAGGCCATCCCCCAGAGGGCAGTGCAGGATCACCTCTGGCCACACCAGCCTCCGCACCGCCGGAGCCGCCCCACCTGCTCTCGGCCCTTCTCTCGCTGCCCTGCGGCAGGCTCTCACGGACCCCTCCCAGCAGCCCCTGGTGCAGGTCATGGTCCCCCGTTGCAGAGCAGGAACCCGGAGCCTGAGAGGCAGGCGCCTTGCCCAGGGCCACACAGCCGCGACGTGAGGCGGGGGCTCTGACCCCTCTCTGCCGTAGGGAGTCCGGCTTCCTGTCTTGGGAACAGGGTCCCCCATCCTCCAAACTCCACCCCTGCTTCCTTCAGGGCCCTGTGGCAACCCCCGCAGTCTTCACTTGTTTATTCCTCCAGCAGAGCGGGGACTGGCCTGGCACACGCTGGCACTCGGCAACCACTGTGCGGGGCCTGGGGCCCACGGCCCACGTCCCGGACTGCTGACCTGCCACATCCACGGGGTTGGCAGGGGGAGATGAGAGCCGCCCTCAGAGGGGAGCCCGTTCTGGGCACAGAGCTTCTCTCAGCCTCCCCGCAGCCAGCCTGTGGCCCTGTCCCTCCCGGCACACAGCGCTGTGGCCACACACGGGGCCGGAAGGTTCCCGGGTGACTCTGTTGGAGCTCAGAGTTCTCCCCACTTTCAAGCCACAGCACGTGCTCCATGGAGCACGGCCCTGACAGAGCAATGGGAGGGGGCTGGGGTCGCTCGGGACTGTGTGGTCCCCACGCTCCCCAGGACCCACAGCTCCTCAGGCCACGGGTGGGAACTGGGTGTGCTCAGAGAGAGCCAGGAAGCCCTGGGACCGAGAAGGGGGCGCGGGGAGGGGAAGAGCAGGGAGGGCGAGGCGGGAGGAGCAGGGCCGAGCAGGGAGGCGCAGCCCCGCTGCAAGCGGGTTTGTTATTTACAGCTTATTAATTGCCGGGAACAGATTGCAGCTGGAAACCCTGAGTGCCAGCCGAATGCCTCAGAAAACCCCATGCGCGCGGGACGCCGGGAACAAAGACGGCACAGAAACATCTCCCGAGGTGTGGAATCTCCAGCGGCTCAGGGACCGCACAGCCAGACGGCCAGGTTGTGAAACCTGCATGCCTGATTAGGTCATTTAACCGTCTCCTGTGCTGGGTGGCAGTGGAATGTCGACTTACCAAGCGTGAGTCATCCGCGGCAGCACCTCGGAAAATACCCAAGTCACCCCAATTACAGCATTATCAATCGCTGCCATCGCTCGCAGCCCAACCCAGTGAAACTGGAGAAAATGCCAGCTGGGCCGGGCCGGGCTGGGAGGAAGCCAGCTCTTGGCAAAGACTGCCCGCCTGGCAGTGGGCTCTGTGGCCATGCCAAGCCACAAGCCCTGTGTGGTCGATGCGTGCAGAGGTGTCGGCCCCATTTCACAGTCCTGGAAACTGAGGCCCACCAGGGCTAAGATCTATCCTGCAGCCCAAACCCACTGCACAGGAGCCGGGAAGGAGAACGGCTGCCTGGGAGAAGCTGAGCCTCAGAGGGCCAGGAGGCATGGGGGGCAGGTCTCACGGGTGCAGTCCCCACCCTTGGAACTGCGACCACTCACAGGGCACCTGCATGCGTTGACTCATTGGCTCAGCAAAGCAGGTGCCAATCCCTGTTCTACAGATGGTGGAACTAAGCTCAAGAGTGTGTCACTTGCTTAGGGCTTCTCAGTTAATAAGTGGCAGCTCTGAGTTGGAGCCAAGCCCCGTCATATGACTCCAAATGCACGCTCCTTCCGCGGGGACTCGCTGCCTCCCTGTCCCCGCCTGTGGATGAACACGCGGCCCGAAGGTGCCCACGGTGCGTGTGCACACAGCCCGTGCCCATCAGCAGCCCCCGACGGCCTGCGGGCAGCCCAGCCCAGCGGAGCAGGAGGCCCGCTCCAGCCGGCCCACCCACGAGCCAGCGGCTCTCCATGCTCTTAATCAGTAAGATATGTTTCTGGAATAAAAACCACATCAGCATTTTTATTTTCAAGTTCAGACAAGGTTTTTTTTTTCCCTTCCCACTTTTCCCTTCGCAGGGGTGAGGCTAATCCTCTTGCTTTGACTGATGAGCCTTTAGACGCGACTGTACGTTTAAAGCAGCAAAGAATCAATGACAACAGCGCAGGACCCCTCTCTTCGCCCTTGAGTTTTTCAGATTTCAATAATGCCACAACCTGTCATTACCAACACAAAAATTTACAAGAAGGATGCCCCACTGAGGCTGGGCTGCCCTGCCTGCCGGTGTCCTGGCAAACTCCGTGGGAAGTGCTGCGGGGCGGCTCGGCCCTGATTTCCTGCTCTCCCAAACACCGGCCTCAGCGCGGCCGGGCCACAGGTAGACGGCTCCGGCCTGAGAGTGGGGACGGGGAAGCCTGACGAGTCCTGGAGGGTGGGACAGAAAGACGAACTAAGGTAATAACAAGCAAAGATGAATGGGCCGAGGCGGGGGGAGGAGCGGGGGAGGACAGGGTGAGCCGGAGGCTCCAGGGAAGCCACTTGGAGACTGGGGGAAGAGCCCCTCTCGAGTGGGTGGCTTTACCATGGTTACAGAGTAAACACCGGAATCTCCTTCCCCTTCCTCGTGTTTTCAGAGTGTATTCAAATTAAAAGTCCCTGCTCCTGGAATTAACTTGACTTCTGTGCAGTGAAAGGTTGGGGAGGTGGAGGAGGCGCAGCGCCTTTGTCGGGCGCTGGTTCAGAGGAGCTCCCGAGAAGAACCGTTTAAGCAGAGCCCAGAGCTGAGTCGGATTAGCGGTGAAGAAAGACAGCGACAGGCGGAGCTGACAGCACGTCTAACTTCCAGGGCGAAACCCAGAGAGGACCAGCGAGGTGGGTCCCACCGGCGCTCTGAACGGGGTGCTCTGCACGGCGGGGCCTGTGCCAGGCAGTGCTGGTGTTGGACACCGGGCCCTGCCCTCTAAACGTCAGTGACGCCCCTAGCGAGTGTGACAACTCACACTCCCGCAGGTTCCCCAATGCCCCCTGGCGGGGGTGGGGAGTACTGCCACCAGGGCGCCTGGGGTCGCTGCCAGGGACGTGTACGCACGTCCACATGTGAGGGGCACGGGGTGGGGAAGGGTGGTGTCCAGAAGAGGGTGGCACGAGGCCGGCAGCCGCCCTATCGTAACTGCCCAGAGTGCCGCGCTGGGCGGGGAGGTGCCTGACAGGTCCGTGCTCTCGGAGGATCAGTCCTGCTGCCGGCCAGTCACGCGTCCGAGGGAGAAGAGAGTGAAGGCAGAGGCCTGGAATTTTCTTTGTGGGAAGATCACTCATAGTTTCAATTTCTTTAACACGTGTAGGGCTATTTGGATTTTCTATTTCTTCTTGTATCCATTTTAATAATTCATGTCTTTCACAGAAATAGCTTGTTTCATCCAAGTTGTCAAATATTTTGGCATAAAGTTGTTCATAACGTTCCCCTATTTTCCTTTTAATGTTTGTGGGATCCGTAGTGATGTCCTGCCCTTCGCTGCTGGCACGGACCATCTGTGAGCTGTTTGTTAAGCGGTCTAGCCGGAGAGTCATAACCTCATTGAACTTTGCAGAGAACTAGCTTTGGTTTCACTGATTTCCTCTGCTGTTTGTTCATTTGCTAATTCATTCATTTCTGCTTTTATTGGTATCGTTTCCTTCCTTTCACTTACTTTGCATTTCTTCTTCTCTTCTTTTTCTAGCTGCTTATGGTGGAAACTTAGATCACTGGTTTTAAATCTCTTTTCTGTTCTAACACAGCATTTTAAAGCTCTAACTTTCCTTTAAGCACTGCTTTAGCTGTATCTCAAAAATTTTCACACATTGTGTTTTCCTTATCATTCAGATTAACATATTTCCAATTTGCTAGGTAATGCCGTTTTTGACCCATAGATTACTTATAAGAGTGCTTTTTATTTGGTTGGTTTTTTGGTTTTCTGGGTTTTTCGTTTTTTGGGGTTTTTTTGAGACAGTCTTGCTCTGTCACCCAGGGTAGAGTGCAGAGGCGTGATCACAGCTCACTGCAGCCTCAAACTCTTGGGCTCAAGCGATCCTCCTGCCTCAGCCTCCCGAGTAGCTGGGACTACAGGTGTGCGCCACTGTGCCCAGCTAATTTTTCTATTTTTAGTAGAGACAGGGCTTCGCTCTTGCTCAGGCTGGTCTTGAACTCCTGAGTGAGCAGAGTGCCAGGCATGGGTCCCTTACCTGGTGACCAGCTGCAGCCAGCCTCTCTTCATCCTGCACCTTTGTCTTCCCCCATCCCCGAGGCTCGTCTGTGTCCATGCTCCATGGCAGGAAGGCCCCGGCACGCCCACCACCTCACGGTCCTCACGGGACCCTGCAAGGTTGTGATGGTTCATTTTACCTCTCAACTTGACCAGGCCATGGGGGGCCCAGATATTTGGCCAAACGTCATTCTGGTGTCTATGAGGGTGTTTCTGGACGAGCCTGACACTGGAACTGGTGGATTGCATACAGCAGGTATCCTCCCCAGGGTGGCTGGGCCCCGTCCGGTCTGTTGAAGGCCCGAGCCTAACAGCAAGGCCTGCCTTCCCTGAGTGGGGGGACTGCCTCCTGCCTGACGCTTCGAGCTGGAACAGCGGTTTTTCCCGTCTTCAGACTTGAGCTGAAACCTCAGCTCTTTCTGGGCCTGATGTCGTGGGCTCTCCGGGGTCTCCAGCTTTGCCGACTGCAGGTCACGGCATCTGTCGGCCTCCATGATCACATGTGCCACGTCCTTAGAATAAGCCTCTCCCCACACACGTACATCCTGGTGGTTCTGCTTCCCTGGAGAACCCTGGATAAGACAGATCTCGGTACCAAGAGGCAAGGAGCAGAATCCTCAGGACGGGTGCTCTGAACCGGGCCGGGGCTGCTGGCACGGGCTCTGCTCTGACTGAAGATGCTCCTGGCTCCGTTTTCAGGAGAAAAGGGAGCACTGACGCCCCACGGGGGACCTCGCCACGGAGACATGCAGAATACCACCCGTGGACGTGGTAAGCAACTGCTGTACATGACACCTCCAAACACTTTTCTCAAATTAACAGTGATCAGCTAGCTGGACAACGTGGGTAGGGAAGGGGTGAGCTCTGGACCGGAATTCCCAGCTCTGACCCTGCTTGCGCGACCCGAGCTGAGACATGGAAAATCAAATGCAGGCGCTCGTTCTGTGACGGCTGAGTTTCAGTGCAAATCTAACTCCCGGCCTCAGAGGGTTCCTGCTGAAAGTGACGGCCTTGGTTGGGAGGGCCGGATCCTGAAAGCTGGGATGGGACACTTGGGAAGACTGTCCCATGGAAACTGGGGACACTGATCCCCAAATTCCAGTGAGTCGTCTTTGCCAGTGGAAGTGGCCCCTCCACCCTGTCTGGGGGGACGCCCCCTGCAGCGCCAGAGGGAGCCAATGCACCCCTACCCCCGCAGTTGCCAGGCAAGACACTGACAACGCTTCCCTGGACCCACCGCCACCCTCTGCTCCGACTCTCACTAGACTCAAGTCTCAGCAGCCCCAAAGGTGAGGTGCAAAGTGTGACCCAGGAGGAGGTGTGCCACATTCCAGAAGAATTACTCGAGTTTTCAAATCTGTCTAGACAGAAATCCGGGGAATACGCGAGGGAATGGATGTTAAGGGTGTGGGATGATGTGGGAGGAACACAGAGTTGGATCAAGCAGACTTTATGGACATGAGCCCACGGAGCAGATTCGACATTTAATTTTACCGCCCAGGGTTAGGAAGGGCTCTGGCAGTCTGGCTGGATGGTTGGCTGAAACGTGGACCAAAAAAGGCCCACAGTGAGGGCATCAGTGACGCTGGCCCTGCCTTGGTCCAGGGACGAGCGTGTGCGGTGTTAGAGCCGGGAACTCAGCGGAGCTCACCCTTCCCTCCCCTCGTCGTCCAGTGGCAGGAGGAGCAGCCGGCCCGTCGCACTGCCCCTTGACCTGAGGAAGAGTCCAGGGCTCAGGGAGACGGAGGCTAGAGTAGCTTTGTCACTTAAGATCCAGAAGACACACCTTTCACCACGACTGTGAGAAACACACTTTGGGGGGAGCCCTGGGGCCCTGCGCAGCTCTGCGATGCTCTTCTCTGTGGGCCACCTGACGGTGGGGACTGTGGCCACTGAACGGGGAAGCCCAAATGCAGTGGGAGTAACTGGGTCCCAGGGTAGCACCCAACAGCCAAAGGCAAGGTGGGCGTGGTTACTGTAAGGGACAGCAGCCCTCAGAATAGTCTGACTCATGCAGATTGGCGACACCGCTAGTCGACCGTGCTGCTCCCGGAAGTGAAATAGATAGGGAGGGTCCTACGTTCTTACGACGTCTGTGTAAATGGAAAAGTTCTCGGTCAAGTGAACGAAAGTCTAGTGTGAATCACAGAAACAGAGGGTCGTGTCCCCCAACCCCCACACCTGAGCCAGTTTACAGACCCAGCCCCTTTGAGCGAAGGGGACCAGTCAGCACGCTACCAAAACGAGACAGTTGGCACTGCTCCCAGCGTTTCCCAGAGAGACCTGCCAGAGCCTTTCACCTGGACAACTGTGTGGAGGAAAAGGAAATGATCTGACTTCTTGTGGCCTGTGGACACTGGCTCTGAACTAATTTCAGAAGACCCTGAATGTCACTGTGGTGACCGGTCAGAGCAGGGGCTTATGGAGTCAGGGGATCAGTGGACTTAAGCTCAGATCCGCCTCACAGCAGGCTGGTGGGTCCCTGACCCCACCCTGTGGTTACTTCCCTAGTTCCAGATGTGTAACTGGAGCAGACACACTGGGCAGCTGGCGGGATCCCCACACCGGCCCCCTGACCCGTGGGGTGAGGGCTGTTACGGTGCAAAGGCCAAGGGGAAGCCACAGAGCTGCCACTACCCGGGACAGCAGTAAGCCAGAGGGACGCTGCATCCTGGGTGGGACCGCAGAGGTCGGGGCCAGCACCGAGGGTCCGAAGGATGCAGGGGGTGACTCCCTCCAATCCCCGTTCAACTTACCCTCTGTCCCGTGCAGAAACCAGATCTTGGAAAATGGCAGTGGATTATCACAAGCTCAGCCAGGTGGTGACTCCAGTCGCGGCTGCTGTGCCAGATGTGGTTTCGCTGCTTTAGCAGGTTAACACTTCTGGTACGGCGCTGCGGACCCGGCAGGTGTTTCTCGTTCTCCATCCCTGTTGGTAAAACCCCCCAGCAGACCCGACGGTGTGTCTGTGGCAGAGAGAGCAGTGTGGAGCCCTCAGTGGCCCCTGCGGGAGAGTCGCAGCGGAGGCCCTCGGATGCGGGGGCACCGTGCTGCCATCTTCCACAGGTCACTGCGCTGCTTTTGAGAAACCGCTCTTGGCCTGCGGCTGGTCTTAGCAGAGCCTGAGTCCTCGGTCACAGGTCTCCAGGTTACTCTGCATCCTGAGCCGCCCGTCACGAACTGGGTGTTCTCTGACCCACCAAGCCACACAGTCGGTGTGCACAGCAGCACCACAGCGTCAAACAGACGTGGTGCACACGTGGTCAGGCCTGAGCGGACCCCCAAATGCCCGGGGTCCCCACTGCTGCTATGCCTCCTGCTCTCCCGCAGCGGTACCTGCGGGACCACGACTCTGGCCTCGCGGGGAGCTCCCTGGGATCAGCTGTCAGGAGAGGACGCGGGCCTACTCACAAATGGCCCTGCATGGTGTGCGGGCACCCCTGGAACTGGACAGCCGCAGCACGACAGCCCCTCTCTGGACATCCCTGAAGGACAGTGGTGACGGGAAATCCTCCGAGCGGGCAGAATTCTGGGGAGTGCACCTGGCTGCACACCTTGCTTGGGAGGAGAGACGGCAGATGCGCAGTTACACACCAGTTCATGGGTGTGGCCTATATGGTTTGGCTGGATGGTCAGGGACTTGGAAAGAACATGATTGAAAACCGGTGACAAGGAACTGTGGGGAAGAGGTGTGTGGGTGTATGGAGAGACTTCTCTGAATGGGGAGGAGGGCGAAAGTATTTCTGTTCCGTGTGCATGCCACCAAGGGGTGATCTCAGGGGAGGGGGATTTTAATAAGCAGGTGGAAGGCATGCGCTGTTCTGTGGATGCCACTCAGCACCCCTGTCATCGCCCAGTGGGCTCATGAGCTAAGTGGCCGTGGTGGCAGGAACAGACTCAGCAACATGGACGTCCACCCTCCAAGGCCTACCAGGCTACAGCCACCACGGAGTGCCAATCTGCCAGCAGCAAAAAGCACCACTGAGCCCTCCATGTGGCACCATTCCCCAGGGGGACTGGGCAGCTCCCTGGTGGCAGGGGGATGACACGGGACTGCCACCACTGTGGAAAAGGCAGTGTTCTGTCTTTACTGGATAGACACACACTCTGGATGCGAACTTGCTTTCCCTACACGCAACATGGTAGCAGAAAGTAGTTATAAATAGCAGCTATGACCACATGACCAGTTACAAATGAGGACTGTAACTGTCCTGTTTCTTCCCTATTTCATGGTTTTGGATGTGTCCACATGCAGCACAAGTATCTTCATTTTCTTTCCTCCTTATTCCCTTACCATGCAAAGTAAGACATACTGACTTTCTATCACGGTACTGAAGTATTGCTGATTTTACATCATAGCACTTAAGTTACAGCGTATCAAGAAGAGGAAACACTTAAGGACTTCACCTCCTCTCTGGGTGAAGGGGTCAGTGTGTTTTTGGTTGTACTCAGGATGTTTGTGTTGTGTTAGGCAGAATTACGACCCTGTTACTGTCTCTTCTTGGAGATTGCGTATGGTTTATGGAGATGCGCATGGGTGCCAAGCTGACGAAGCGGGGGCTTGTGATGGTTAATTTTAATCTGTTGATTTGACTGGACCACAGGATGCCCAGCTATCTGGTTAAACATTATTTCTGGGTAAGTCTATGAGGGTGTTTCCAGCATAGCTTAGCATTTGGGCTAAGCAAAGCTGGCCCTTCCCAAAGCGGGTGGGCGTCCTCCAAACGGCTGAGGGTCTAAACAGAACGAAAAGGGAGAGGAGGCTGAATCGTCTCCACCTGACTGCCTGAGCTGTGGGACCTATGCCACTGGCACTCCTGCCAGCCTCGAAATGATGCTGGTTTTCCTGGGTCTTCAGCTTCGAGACAGCAGACTGTGGGACTTCTCAGCCTCTGGAATCATGTGAGCCAATTCCTTAGTGTGTGTATGTGTGTTTCTCTGGAGAATTCTGCTTTTTTTTCACTCTCTTAACGGTGACTCTCTTAATTTTTGATAAAGTCCATTTTTACGAAGTTTTGCATCACACTTAGGAAATCTTACCTCTATATTAAATTGTGATTCTCCACTTTTTAGAAGTTTTAGCACTTTGCTTTCCATAGTCATATCTATATCATCTATTTAGGAATTGTTATTTTTATATGGTGTAAGGCAGGTGCCAAGTTTCCTTCCCCTCACCCCTCAATATTCAATGGTCCCAGCATGACTTGCTGAAAGACCACATTGCACCCACCCCCACCCCAAATGCCCTTCAGTAGCACCTTTTAAAATATATCATCCCCACATATGAGGGTCTATTTCTGGATACTATTCAGTGGTCTATTTATCTATCCTGAGGCTAGTATAATACCATTTTAACTACTCTTGCTTTTATTAAATAATAGTTTTAATATTTAATAGAGCAAGTTCTGCACCCAGCTCTTCTTTCAGAGTGTCTTGCCTACCTTGTGTTTTCTTATTTTTGGTTTTTTATTTTTTTTGGCATTTCCTTATATATTTTAGAATTTACTTGAAAATTTTATTTTTTAACTTTGTTGCTAGTATATAAAAATTCAATGAACCTTTGTATATTAACCTTGTATCCAGCAACCTTGCTGTATTCATTTATTCACGCTAATATTTATGCAGACTTTTTCACATTACCTAAACAATCCTATTGTCTGTATTAGTTCTTTTCCAATCATTACCCCTGCACCTCTCCTTTCTTTCCTGTATTTCATTGGCTATATCACCTTTTCAATATAATGGTAAATATCAGTGGTGAGTTGTGATTAACCTTTACCTTGGTTTTAGTATCAGCAGGAAATTTTTCAACACTTCTTCATCAAGTCTTATGTTTGCTGTAGGAGTTTTTGTAGATACTCCTTATCAGAATAAGGAAGTCATTTTCTGTTCCTAAATTTGCTAAGTCTCATTCTGTTGCCTGGGCTGGAGTGCAGTGTTGTGATCACAGCTCACTGTAACCTTGGACTCCTAGGCTCGTGTGATCCTCCCAAATACTAAGTAGCTGGGACTACAGGTGTGCACCACCACGCCCAGCTAACTTTTAAAATTTTTTTGTAGACATGGGGTCTCGCTATATTGTTCAGGCCAGTTTTAACTCCTGGCCTCACGTGATCCTCCTGCCTTGTCCTCCCAAAGTGCTGGGATTATAGGTGTGAGCTGTTGTGCCTGGCCTCTAACTTTGTTTTTAAAATAGCACAGTTGGATGTTGAATTTTATTTTTTCCTACATTAGATGATCATGATTTTAATTTGTTAATATGGTGAAGTTTACTAATTGACTTTTTAAAATGCATCAAACTTACATCCCTAATATATATAGTTTGTTAGTTCTGTGTTTAGGGTCAGTGGATCTATGTTCACATATGGGATTGGCCTTTACTCTTCCTTTTTTCTAATAGATTTTCCAGGTTTTGATATCAAGGCTATGCTGGCCTCATAAAGTGAGTTGTTTAGTGTTCCCTCTTTTCCTATAAGAGTCAGTATGTGATTAGCAACATTTCTTCCTAAAATGCTGGTAGAATTTGTTGCTGATGCTATCTGGGACCAGAGTTTTCTCTGTGGAAGTTTTAAACATTAAATATTTAAAATAATTATTAACTATTTGGTTTCACTTTGCTTTTGTTTTTCAAAAAGGAATTTGTCCATGTCATCTAAAAATTCAAATTTATTAGCATAAAATATTCTCTTGTGGACTTTTACTGTTCACAAGGTCTGTTGAGATAATGATTTTCTGGTGTTTTTTTTCTTGACTGACCTTACCACAGCTTTATCAATTTTAAACATTTTTCAGAGAACCAATTCTTGGCTTTCCACTTTGTTGCATGTTTTTTGTTTTTCTAAGACAGGGTCTTGCTATGTTGTCCAGGCTGGTCTTGAACTCCTGGCCTCAAACAATCCTCTTACCTCAGCCTCACCACAATGCACAGCTATATTTCCTCTTTTTGTAAGAATATCAGTTCTATTGGATTACGGCTCACTTTATTTTAACTTAACACATTAGCTGCCATGTGAGTTGTATTTAACTCATGCTAGTTTTGAGCCTGGGGCCTTGTGAAGCATATGTAACTCACATATCTCTTTACCTTGGGAGCCATGTGAACTATTTTTCAAGCTGCATATTACTCATCCACAGAAAACAATAAAAAAACAAATCTTTCATTAAAATAGAAAGGATCGTTTTGTCTTTGAAGTTTTTATTCTATTTTCGTAATAAAACGCTGTGACACCAAGGAAAAGTTTTTTCTAGTGTGGCAGTCAGTGTGTTAACTACCTCTTTAAATACCCTGTCTCCAAATATGGTCACATTCGGAGGTTCTGTGGGTTAGGGCTTCAACACGTGAGTTTGGGGGGGGACACAATTCAGCCATAACACCCACCAAAATGTTCTTTTGCTTGTAAACATGCTTTTCTTGAATTGCTCTAAAGAATGTTTGTCACCCAAAGAGGTGAAAATCATATTTTTACCCCAAAGCCTGCCAAAACTGTAAACATGTTTACCCTGTTGTGATAAGCATATGTTGTTTGTGAGAGGTTGTATGTGCTGAGAAAAACACACAGTTACTTCGCCCAAAAGAGAGACATACCTGCTGTACCCCTAAGCTGGGAGTAACTTTCCTAGCCCACGATGCAACGCAGGAGGCGACAGGATGGGAAATGCACTAAGGGGACACCCAGCTCGTGCCTCCGCCCAGGCTCTCAGACCACAGGGAGGGTCAGCTGAGCGTCAGGACCACCCGAGCATCTTGAGGTGCACCGAGCTTGAAGAGAGAGCACTGTATGCGACCACGCGTTCACTCCAACCTCTCGTGCAGACATTTTTAAGTCGCGGTCACTAGACGCATTGGCTGGGGCAAGAATCTGCAGGTTGACGGCTAAGGCACAGAAAGACTGACCCGTCCCTGGAAGTGCAGCCCTCCCTTTGCTTCCTTGGTGAGTGCTTGGCTTACTGCAGGGAATAAAGGAATCTCCTGTCTGGGCTAAGTGCTGCTCATGTGAATTTTCTTTCTATATTGCTTTATTGCTAACTTTCCAAACCCAAGGATTGGTTAGGACTTGCAGGTATTGTTACTAAAAACAAAGACCGCCATTTTTCTCTCTTCTCAGACTCTAAATAGGGGTATTAGACCTTTCCCCCGTGTCCCCTGTATCTCTCACCCTGTCTTCCGCATTTTCCATCATTTGTTCTCTAAACGGTTCTTTTTGGATATTTTCAATTGGCCTAGCTTCCATTTACTATTTATCTCTTTTGTGACTAAACTTATCTATTGATTTCTTAATTTTGGTCACATTTTTTTTGGTTCAAGAATTTTCATTTGATCCCTTCTTTTGCTGACATCTGACATTTTCATACTGAACAAAGTTATTTTAAATTTCTGCCCAATAACTCCACTAGTTTGAGCCTTTCTGTGTTTGTTGCTATTAGCTATGGTTTTTTGGGTTTTTTTGTTTTTTTTTGAGATAGAGTCTCACTCTGTCACCCTAGCTAGAGTGCGGTGGTGCCAGCATCACAGCTCGCTGCAAACTCAAACTCCCGGGCTCAGTGATTCTCTTGCCTCAGCCTTCCAAGTAAGCTGGGACTACAGACAGGTACCAACAGAGCCTTGGCTAATTTTTCTAATTTTTGTAGAGATGGGGTCTCGCTCTTGCTCAGGCTGGTCTCGAACTCCTGACCTCGAACGATCCTCCCGCCTCGGCCTCCCGGAGTGCTAGGATGATACTAGCTGGGTGTAAGCCTCCATGCCTGGCCTAGTTAAGGTTTTTTTTGACTTTCATATCATCTTGTCACCTCATATTTTCGATCAAGTGCTAGAAAACATATGAAAAACTATATAGATAACTTAGGACTAATATTATGTTCACTTTTCCAGAGAGGATTTGTGTTGCCAGGGTCAGCAGTGCTCCAGGATGCAGATGTGTCATCAGTATCAGATGTCACAGCGCACCGGGGTCACCGCAATTCGACTGAAACAATGAGACACAGAGCAGTCCCTGGGAGGGGTTTGCTAGTCTTCTTCTGATTCAGACCTTCGGGTGCCAACCCAAAGCAGCGGGGGTTGACCGGCCAACACCCCCGTCGCCTTGGCTCCCCAGGGCTCTGGTGGGCGCCACGCAGCCCCTTAGCGTCTCTGCCTCCCCCTCTGAAATGAAAGGAAGCGGCAGAGGAAGCCGCAGCCCCAGCACGAGGTCCAGGCTCCTGCGCCCCTGCCCGTGCCCAGCCCCGGCCTGTAACTCCCGCTGTGTCTCGCTAGCTCCCCCGTACCTTCGAACAGTAGCTTTGAACAATTTGGCCTCTTTTTAGTTATCCTCAGGGAGGTTTGGTCAGAACTGCCCAGCCAGCCGTCACTGGATTAGGAAGTGCCCTTTCTTTTCTCGTGTAAGTACTTCTCTGAGAAAAGTATTAAACCTCTATCGTCCTTCCCTGACCGCCCACAGCCTGCCACCTGGAATGCAGATAAAGCCTTACGCACCGAGGTGTTCGCTGCCGCACTCGCAGTGAGGAGACGCTTGAGCCCAGGAGTTCGAGACTGCAGTGAGCCACGACCGCGCCGCGGCACTGCAGCCTGGGCGACAGAGCAAGACTCTGTCTCTTAAAAAAAAAAAAAAAGAAAATGATGAGAAGCAGAAAGCAAAATGTCTAATAAGAAGGGGATGGTTAAGTCCATTATGATGATAAAGCCATTAAAAATTTTTATGAGGGGTTTTTAAGCATATGGCAAAATCTTATGCTATAACGTGTTAAATGTGAGCTTAGAGCACGGGCCGTATGTTTGCGTCGGCCTCTCTTCGTGGCTTTGTCTACACTCCCTCCTAGGTGATTCATCATTCCCATGGCTTCCGGTCACCCGTGTGTAAGATCAATGACTCCAAATCTGTATCTCCAGTGCTGACCTGTCTGCTGAGCTCTATCCTGCATGTGCAATTACTTACTAAAATCATCTCCACATGGACGTCCCCAAAGCATCTCAAACTTAATTTGCCCAAAATAGAATTCTGGATTCCGTCTCGCTCAAACCAAACGCACACAGGAACTGTTCTTCACACTAGACTTTCCTACCTCAGCGAGTACACGCCACCACCCGGCGGTTTGACACCTCAGGAGTTACTCTCGCCCCACCCCGACCTCTGGTCATAAACCCTACGGGTTCTGCCCGCGACACCCACGCCAGATTCCGATCTCCCCGCCATCTCCACCGCCTCCAAGCCGTCTAAATCGCCGCCAACGGCCCCACTCACTATTGCTCCACTTCAACTCTTCTCTCCAATGTATTTTCCACCCACCACTGAGACTGGTCATTTAAGACTGTACGTTCAATCTTCTCACTTCTTCTCCTGTGCTAAAAACAGCTCGACGGCTCTCCAGTGCACTCCGCGTAAACTTCAAGTTTTGGCTCTGAAGACCTGGCATGACCTGACTCCTGCTTACCCCTCTGACCCGGCGTCACGCCATTCTCCCCCTGGCCACCAGGTTCTGGCCCCACTGGCCACCTCCTGGTAGATGAAGCTTGGCCAGTTTCTAGGCTGCATTTGTTGCTCCCTCATCCTGAAAACTCTTCCCCAGTGCTCTGCATGGCTGGCACCTTTCCAACCTTCTGGCCCTGCTCAGACATGGCTATCTCAGAAAGGACACGCTAGTTACCATCAATTTGTTTTTCTTCACGGCATTTACTTCAATGTGCAATGCTCTTGTTTTATCTATTGGTTTACTTAACTTTCTACAATCCCCATTAGAAGGTAAGCTTCAAAGGAGCAGAGCCTATGTCTGTCTTGTGCACTGCTGTATTCCCAGTGCGTGGTACAGTGCTTGAGGGGGAAACTTAGGCTCAGAGTGGTTAAGCAACTTGTTTAAGGTCACACAGCTTGCAAGAAGTGTAGTCTCGATCTGAACTCAGGTTTTCCTAACTGCAAGTCTATGTTCTTCCCCTACAGCTCCCCTTGCTCTATGTCTAGAGCCACACGCCAGGCATTTCTGCTACATTTATTTTCCATGCTTGTGGGAAAAGCAGCCATATTTTTTCCCTCATTCATCCCCTTCCAGTTAACTATAACAATTAATCACTGAGCATTCGCTCTGTGTGACCTTGGCATTCATCTCACTGTGCCTCAACTTCCTCATCCATATAATGGGATTGATACTAGAACTGGGTACTTTACACATAACCAACTGTTTGACTCTCACGCATTCCTACGAGGCAGGTGGTGTTAGGAGCCCCATTTTCAGGAGGCTGAAGATAAGAAAAAGGAGGCACCGAGAGCTACGGAATCTGCCAAATGTTAGCAGGTGGAGAGCAGGGGCTGGAACCAGGAACTCCAGCCTCCGAGTCCATGCTCTTGGCCAATACACTTTACAAAGCGGCGGCAAAAATTATATCCGTATTATAAAATATTACCTAAGCTCTTGCTTAAATAATGTAAAATATTAACACAGAATTTTGTGAGTAAATGAAGAATGTTGTTGCTTAAATATTATGTTGTTTATTCTTTCTCAAGAATGGGCTATAAAAATATTCTTTAAGCAAAAAGAAACACTTAATATAATGTTTCTAATTTAAGGTTTTAATTAAGCAAGAATAAATAACTATGGAAAACTTTCAAAAAGTCATTTCTGTTGCGGAAAGTCTGATGAGTTAATACTGTAACCACTATGTTCATAGAAAAAGTTTAGCTTAAAAAGTCACGTATATTATAGATGGTAAATCAAATTCATATTGTGAAATATGTAATATTTGACCTTAAAATCCAAGTAAATATATAAAAATGTGTGGGGAAGAGGAAAACAAATATTGTGTCATACAAACACATGGAAAAAATCTGAAATTTGAAAGCAAGGTTTTTAATGGATTTTCTGTACACAGACCTAGGTAGCTGAAATGGTCAGAACCTTGCACAGCAACAGGAGGCCTCCCCCTCAAAGGTCTGGCTTTGCGTCACTCCTTAGACGTTAAGGCTCTTCCTCAGGGTCTCTGCATTTTAAAATTCTGCTAAATTCCACTGCCTCACATGTAAAAACTGTTTCCTTTATATGTACAACTTACTGATGATGGAATATATCTATTTCTAAAAAGTTTTTCTCTTGCAAAGACTGGCATTTTTGTTATAACATTTTTTTGTTCATTCAAGGATAGAAATTAAAGGATAAACATCATTTAAATGACATTTAAATGCCAGGTGTTGTTATCAGAGAAGCACGTGAATGATTTCAAAAGAGAATGGACATAAGATACACACATATAAAACATTTTTTTAAACTTACTAATTGATAGCCCAAATCACCTCAATCATTTTCTATATCCCATTTTGCAAAACGGACATGTTTTAGTAGTTTTGAAAGCCCTGTGGTTAGATTCTGAAGTTATGTATCTCACTATTAGCTTCCAAAAACAAAAACAAAACCATGAGCTATATGAACATGGACAAATCCTAACAGTGTAGTATAGCTGTCCCCTGGTATCTGCAGGGGATTTGGTTCTAAGATCCCCCCCCCAAAGATACCCAAATCCACAGATGTGCAAGTGTCTTATAGAAAACAGTGTAGTATTTGCATATAACCTACCCATGTCCTCTAGTATATGTAAATCATCGCTAGTTACTTACAGTACTTAGTATACTTAATACAATATAAATGCCATTGTAAATAGTTGTTATACTGTATTTTTTTACCTATTTGTTGTTGTATTGTTATTTTTTATTGCTTCTTATTTTCCCAAACATTTTTGATATCAGGTAGGTTCAATCTGTGGGTGTGAAACTGGTGGATAAAGTGGGCTGGCTCTATTAAAATGTGAAAATAAATATTTTTGAAATCTTCACATCAAAGTATTAAAAAATAATCATTCTGCAAATACCTGGACCTAATATCAAGCAGAGAAGTCGTTCCCCTCTACCTGCTAAAATGGAGCAGGCTAGAGGCTTTGGCAGCCTACTCCTGAAAGCACTAATATGGTCACAAAACTTGTGATCATTCTGTCTCTTTACAAATTTCGTGAGCTGGCCTGCTTTTCTTCCTTCTAAATGACTGATTGAGGTGGTGATTAATCCGCTATAGCATGTAAAACAAGGTTCTCAGGAGCTCCAAGTCCACTGGTGGAGGACAGGGAAGCTGTTGTGCTCAAGAATTAATCTATGCGAGGGAATGAAAGGCAGGCACGATGCAGTCATCAGCGTGTTTTCACTGTGCAGGCCCCGCGCTTCCTATTTAGAAAACACGTAGCCATTACCCATTCTGTATTCTCACAAGGCTCCCTTTTATTTACTTGTGTTTGTTATTATATGGCTCATACCGACGTGAGTGTGTGATGCCACTGGTGTGCACACATCTATTGAGAAAGGAAAAAAGAAGTGTCTATAGCAAACTTGTTAAAAGGGAAAAGGGACTCCCACTGTGTCTTTCCTTTGGCCAGGCTTCCATCTAGAGAACAAAGCTTTAACTCTTTATTCACCAGAAGAGAATGACTCCTTTGTGTATTTTAAATTTTGCAATGGCTTCTTTGCTGATGGAATGTCATAAATGAGAGAAAAAATGTTATTCCTAGATTGCCACAATCCTAGAAGCTGATGTGTCTTCAGAGTTATACAGAGTACATTAAATAGCACAGGGGAAAGCTTTTATTTCATGCTCAACGTGCTTAAGCTGTTTTCACAAAGCAACTTAAGTATGGTACAAAAAACTGAGAAACACTTTAGTTTACAGCAATCAGTATTATTGTAAAACTTGTGGTTGGGTCTTTATTGTTTTTATTTTGGAAGGCTCAATATGAATTGAGCAAAGTCTGTACATAAATTAATTTAGTAACATGGTTGTTCAAGAAGATAATATGTTTTAAGCATTCACAACATGACCTCCCACCAGAGTTTTTGTTAGCTATATTAACGATTTGGGTGGCTACAAAGAGGTTAGTGCTTGCTTAATACAGTCCTACCTCTGACACAAGTAGACAGACAGACAGACAGAGAGATAGGTGGATGTCAAATCAACTCCTGTTCCCCAAAACTATTTCTGAAATTCCAGTAAAGCCACAGCTAAAACTGTGTGGCGTCTTTATGAGACCAGTGCTTTTTAAGACATGAATGTATCTTTCATGCTGCACACAGAGTGGAACATAAAACATTCCTTCCCGCACTCTTGTAATTTTGACTCAAACAGTACAAAAGCAATTTATGTAACCAAAACGTTTACACCCCTGAAAAATTCTGAAACAAAATTAAAACAAAACAAATATCCTTTCCCGCATTACAGAGGCACGAAGGTGGGTAAGATACAGCACTCGCCTTGGCATGGAACGGAGCTGAAAAGTCCACTTCTGGGACGACTTGGAACAAGAAGAGTTAAACGCCCACCCCCACCATGTTCTCTCACCAGTCTCCCTCCCTGCTACATTCCAAAGGGACAGGGCTCAGTGACAACACAGCCCAGTACCTAAAATGAAGAGGGAGGGTTCTTGAATTAATTAACTGGAAATGAGTCTTGTCAATGTTTTGGAAAGGCAGAAGGGATGAAAAGAAGATTGCCAGAATTAATCACAGTGAGAAACTACTTCAACGGCCTGCCAGAGTTCAGACCCGGCGAGAAGAGAATAAAAGGAACGACACTGACTTGCCATGAAGGGACAAACAGAACCCAAGCAAACACCCGAGTCTTTGCCAAACGAGAGAAGGATTTATTATTTGCTGTCACGGCGAGTACAATCTATTTCTTAAGTGCACGTTCTACCAGGGGAACAAAGGCAAACTAGACAGTTACATTTAAAGCAAAGAAACAAGAGAAAACTGAGGTGCTTTCACTTTTAGCTTATACTCTAGTACCTAAAAGATTCTTGTGTTCCTGACTTTGTACATATAAATTCTTGAACACTCGCACGTTCACATCCTGTAGATGAAAAATCCATGAAACAGACGCCGAGTATTCAGGTATGTGGACGGAGTTCATTCACTAAGAAGAAAAAGAAACAAAATCACAGATATAACAAGTGTATTTACAAGAATCATCAGCCAAATGGGAAAGAAAAACCCCAGAGCTTTGGTCAATCATCCCAAATAACACGGAGAAACCAGAAAGAACAGATTCATTATTATTCAAGGAGTTTTCTGTTCTTTTATTGCAGTGAACATTAGCTATCTTTTAAAGAAAATCTAATTCCTGTGAGTTACTTTTAGACCATGAACAAATTTTGTTTTTTATATTTCTCCCCCAGAATGAGTCTGAAATTTAAAAAAAAAAATGGCAGCATAGAGGCTGAACAAAATATTGTGAGCAACTACATTTAGGGCTTTTTTTGGTAAACCATTTTAGAGGGCAAAATTCTCCGTCTGTGTTCTCATAAACCTCATCAGGCCCACGGTAAGGAGCGAGTAGCCACCGCTTTCCCCAAACTGACAGGGAAGGACAGCTCAGTGGAGGGGACTTACCGGCTGAGGTGTGTCACTAGTAGATTTCAGAATCAGCTTTTCACCTCTCTTTTCGACTTCAAAACCTATTTTTTTAAGTAGGGACGCATCTGCCAGGCCCTGGTCCTCCATCTTTGCAATAAAATCTTGGTTCTCGCTGTTGTCCTCTGTGAGGTTCCGGATGGCATACACCACCCACTGGGTCAGAACTGGAGCCAGAGTGAAGGAATCTGCTGACATATTGTTTTATAATCGATTTTATAACTTCACAGGAGCACTACGCGAGAAGCAGGAGAGGAGCACAGAAACACTGAAAATCTTGAGGATATATCTATGACTATGCATCCAAAGTGCCAACAAATTAAAAAGATGCAATACACGCATGTGCACGTATGTCCAGCACATGTATGTGATGTCTAGCAACTGGCGTCCAGAGGTACTTACTCAGTATCTGTTGCACGAATGAATGAGTTTTAGAGTAGCTAACCTGAAGTTTATGGACACAAAAACACACACGCATATACTCCTTTGTTGGGTGACTGTGTTACCGAGTCACCGGGGAAAGCGTAAGAGGAACACAGGAAAAGAGTCTGACAGGAAAATCATCCTGTTTAACGAGAGCCCAGTTATAAATAAGAATTGTTTCCTAGGAGTCACCACGGCACGTCCCCCTCTCAGCAGGCTAAAGATGAAGTGAGGAAGGCCTCTGATGGACTTGCCGAGTTTATTCTGAATATTTGGGCTCTCGAAGGCACCAGGCCCTCCTGCCTCGCCGTGCCCACCAGCGTCCTGCACACCAGACTGAGACGACTCACAAGGACTGGGATGGCATCGCTGCATTACTGACTGAAGCGTGTGACTTACTCACCAGAGCTGTGTACACCGCACGCAAGCACTGCATTGCTACCATATCCAGTTCTATGAAGGACTGTACAAAAGCTGCGGTAGGGACAGGTGTTCAGTGGTTAGATCCAGGGACATGTAAGAGACCGCTGAGGACTGGCCTTGCCCCTGTTGGCCCGGCACCCTCGTCCAGAAAGAACAACTAAGAACCTAGGGTGGAGTAAATACTTTTCCAAAGAAAGAAGACTCCCTGCCCATGAGTAGGTGGAGAACAACAAGCCCTTGCCCAGGATGATGGGCGGGGAGAGGGAGGGAGGAAGGGAGGAAGGAAGAAAGAAAGGAGGAAAGGGGAGAGGGGAGAAAAAATGAATCTGTCCACTAAAGTCAGATGAGCGGAACGAAGAAGCACGGGCAGCTGTACATTCGGAGGCGTTTTTCACACCAGTCGCCGGCAATCCTGACAGCCCTCCCCGACTCCCCCGCCAGGCGCTCCGCTTCCCTGGTCGCGGTGTTAAGCCCCTGGCCTGCCCCTCCCAGCTCCTCCACGTCAGGCACTGTGCGTCTCGTCTCGTGTCTCTGGGGCCCCGGGGCTACACACAGACCTGGCACAAAGAAGGGCACGGACCAACGTCTGCTGAGTGGGTGACCTCCTGGCCTCAGGAGGCTCACCGTCGACACCGCCTTTTCCGGATAGCACAGAACGAGGCCTGTAATTAGTCACCCATCTCTGGTGGGGAAAATGCTCCCGTTGTGTCACTGATCCACCATCCTGTCACGCTGAAGTCAAGGTCCTCCATAAGGCTGTGTTTCTTTTCTGGAGCCAGAATCTGCGCAAACACTCAAACGCACACAGCCCAGATCTGAGTTCCCCTTCCTGCAATCACGGAACCCCCACCCTGCGCCAGTGCGGAAATAAACGTAACGGTCCCAGGTATCAAGCACTTCCAACATATTAGCGAATTTCTGAACAATGCACTATTTGCTGCAACTAATTTCACGCCCAGGACGACACTATCATTACACAAATTCATTTCTCATTTTTTATAGAAAAACAGGCAGTGATTATGAGGAGAGCCGACTGAGGAGGAGCAAGAAAAGGGGTAAGACTGGAGAATTTTACTTCATGTGCATAATAACCCTCTAATGGCCAAACACTTTTCTTCTTCCTGAAACTTCTGGTTATTCACTTAAGTGTAACTGAAAGTAGGAAAACTGAAATTCCCTGAGTGCACGGAGGGCTCCTGAAACTGGAGGGCTGGCTGGCTCAGTCATCGAGGAAACGCAGACTGTCCCTGAAGGAAAGCACCGTCACCAAACAGTGTCCTCTGCCGGTGTCCTCCCCTCGCAGGCTCCCTGGGCCGCGCCTCCTGCCTCTCCACACGCCTGGGGGTCCCTGAGCTGGGATGCGCTTCCTTCGCTGCTGCCGCCTTTCTCACAGGGCACACTCAGTCTTCAAGACTCAGCTAAGTGTCACCTCCTCCCAGAAGGCTTTCCTCACTGTCCTGGCTGCTTCCTGACACCAGCTCACGTTAGGTGCACCCACTGTGTGTTTCCAAAGCAATCTCTCCACTCTCCCCCGCCCCACGCCTTGTAACAGTTCTCGCCACACTGCGCTCGCTCCTCTGTCTGTGCGTCTGTGAGCTCCTCAAGGGCAAGAGCCGCATCTAAGTCACTTCTGTGTCCCCAGCACTCAGGCTAGTCCTGGCACAAAGTGGATGTTTAATACATGTTTATGGAAACTGTGCGAGCTATGATTGTGTGTTTGCATTTCTGTCTGCCCTAACGCGCTGTGAGCTCTGACCGCAGAGGCGAGCATGCCTCCCGCTCCCCACGGGTGGGGCAGCGGCCAGCGACCCGGCTGTGCTTTCCTGCCTCAGGGCTCTGTGTGGTTTGAGAGATTAGAGTAAAGCAATATAAATGCAAGCCAGGCAAGGAAGCTGGACTGTGTGAATAAAAGGTCCACAACTACAGAACGCCAAGAGAAGTCCCAAGCGGATGGAATGAAAGAGTGGATTTCAGCCACGTTCGCCTTGGGGTGAGGGGCGACTTTTCTATTACATTTTTGTGAAAATATTGTTATCACGATATTTTAATAGCAATTCACCCTTAAAATGTTTAGTGGCTAATTTCTGTTGACGATGCCCACTCTACATGCAAGGAACAGGTGCAGGGAAAGCCAAGGCTGACTAGGAGCCCACAGACGAGGGTGCGGCTCCACCTATGGGAGGTCCCGCCCCGGCGGCACAGGTATACATGCTGCTGCGGACAAAACATGACAGTCGGACTCCACAGGGAGCAGGCTCTTGGCAGAGCCACTGAACCGATGACCTGACAGAAGCGGCGCTGAAGCTCAAAGCAGAAAAGGCACTTTTGTCTTCTCCCAAAACAGGTATTCTAAGCGCAGAAGGATGCAAAAGTCGGGGTGGGGGCTGGGAGGAAGCGCGGCTGCAAGACCACTTAGGAGTCAACGCCTTTCCAGTGCCCTGAAAATCAGAAATAACAAACAAAAGAACAATAGCAAAAGCCCCAAAACTCTTGACTTAAATGTATTATTTAACACTCTTACGTGTTATAAGGGAAATTCACCTTTCTTTCCTGAGAAGGACTTCATGAAGTTAGAACCCTCATTGCTGCCACACATTCTTCTAGGATAGACGTGAGAAATCTGCTCCACCCCGTAAGTGAGCACCAACATTTTGGGGTTTGTGTTGTCTATAAATCAAATACCACGCAAGCCTCCTTTAATCTGTTCCTATTTCCAACGAGAACATTTTAGTACTACTATCTAGGGTTTCGGACTTAAGAATAATTATAAAATCCATTTTTTATAGTTGTTCCTTTCACAAAATTTGAGTTCAAAAGAGAAACATTGTAAAATACAGCCTGAAGGACCGTGTCTAATCCACAGCCCTGGCTCATGAATATGTATGACGCTCCCTGTTAGCATGCAGCTGTGCAGACCTCGACAGTCTTAAGTGTCACGAGAGAGATTAAAGCAAGTCTGAGTTAATATTCACATTGCCCTCTTGTTCCCTCTCTAAAGAAACAGAGAGAAAGAAAGAGTGGGGGAGAAAATTAAACATCTTCTAAAGTCTCTAATCCCACCAACATTTGAAGTGCTTTATTGTATGCTTAGCTTTGGAAAGAGAGCTTCTAACGTTTCCATGGCTACTACAAATAGAGTGTGTGAGCCTGTTTGTTGCAAAACTGCCTTGAAAGAGCCCTGCAATGAGCACTGGAGGGCAGACTCCCTAGGGCTAGCCAGCTCTTCCGCAGGGCACTGGTGTCCTGACCAGGCCACCGAGACCACAGTGGCGATAAAGCACCTTGAACGGCTGAATGGCGGAGTCAGCAACAAACTGGGGCTCAGCCGCTCACTACAGGCCTTGTACCCTCATGGTGACAAGACATTAGCAGGGGAGAAAAATGTAGGTTAGAAAATGACACGTAACAGAAAAAAATCCATGACAAGGATATCGTTGACTGGCAGATTTACGTGCCAAACTTAATTGTAAAGTACAGTCAGAAACGAGTTGAAACGCTAAACCTGGAACTGTCTGATGAGAGAATCCATCTCACGAAAGGCAATGATCTCCCACCCATCCGAACCAGTGGTACTTCAAGACCTGCAGGACGCTGAAACACACGCCATGACCACAGGGACTTTGTTCTACTCATCACTCTGTGACTAGAAGACTGCTGAGAACAGGGGTCGGCAAATTATGGCCTGTGTTTTTGTAGGACAGCAAACTAAAAATAGTATTAATATATTTAAATGGTTGGGGAAAAAAATCAGAAGAACAATACTTATTTGTGACACATGAAAATTATTTTAAATTTGGATCTCAGTGTCCGCAAATAAAGTCCTGCTGGCACACGGCCACGTCCACTGCTCACTGGCATCTGGGCTTCCGCGCTCACGGCAGGGCTGGGGAGTCGCTCGGAGGCAGCACGGCCCGCAAAGCCAGAAATATTTACCACCGGGCCCTTTACAGAAAAGCTTTGCCAACCTCTGGCCTGGAACATGGAAGGCACCAATAAATATTTGTTGGATGAATATATAAGTAAACTTCAAAAAAATTACCAGCATCCAAAAAAAGGTATGTTATTTATATTAAAACAATTTAAGTATGTTAAAAGGTTTATATTGACTTTTCAGGAGATATATATACTTTATATATATAATATCTACATTTAATTTTTGCTTCAAGGATGTAGGATTAAAAACCAACAAACCCATGAAAGCAATAGGTCTGTGCACTGCCCGACTGTCCACAGTGCACCACGTAGGAGGGCGGGGAGCACACACTAGAGACCTTCAGCAACGCTGGTCTCCAAGAACAGGACGGTCTACGCAGGCAACCCTGCGCCATCAGGCTTTTACAATACCGTGCACTTAACTGCGATGTTATAAAAAAATGCTCCTAAAGATGAGGATGCGTAATAAATACCCTGCCTTATCTAAACGAGTATCTTCTCAGACCACGGTAAAATTGCAGAATTTTTTAGAGTGCCAAGTAGTAGCTCAGTTTTAAAATTGTTACGAAAATGCTTTACACATTGCTAAAAACCCGAAGATCTGAAAGTGCCAATGTCTGTCAGATAAGGAAGACAAATAGCAAGAGTGTGGCCCTGAAAGGGTGGCCCTGCTGCGGACGACCCTGCCACACCCAGCACACGCCCCACCTGGGAGACCCAGCCTGGCTCTCCAGGACTTTCGCACTGAGCCAGGGAGAAAGGCACCTCTCCAAGTGCCGAGGGGCCCAGGGGCTCTCCTGGGGCTTGTCCTGAGGATGTGCTCCCAGCTCGGGGGCTGCAGAGCAAAGGAGAGGGCGGGGCAGGGGGATGGGCACAGACAAGGTGGAGGTCCTAGGTGGAGAAATGTATCTGAAAAATACTGTTACTCTTCCCAAGTGCCATCAGGTTTCCGCATAGATCAGCTCTCCTTGCTTTCACTGTAGAGTCCATTTGACTTCCGCCTTCATTGACTGTAATTCTCTTTTGTTCTCAACTCTCATTTACATCACTCAGTTCTACTACACACTCTTCTCATTCAGAGAATTAAAGTGGAGTCTTTATCGTGCAGATTCCACACAGGGTCTCCCCACACAGTGCTGGAACCCGGTACGTGTGCGATACCGACCGACCACAAACTACCCCTTTGGCTCCCTCTTCCTTCTCCAAATTGTTGGTCTATCTGGTATCTAATTTCCCTCCAAGATTTTGTACTTTAATATGAGGGAACATCTGTGCTTCAAGTGTTTCTGTGCAGTGCTGTGTGTACTGTTCGGTTTTGTAGCCTGTTATGCCTTAACAGCATTTAAAAATAAACTAAAATCATGAGTGTGTGTACCCTCTAATTTACCAATTAACGGTTAATTGCTAATTATTGAAAGTGGTAAAAAAATACTAATAGAAAAAGATACAGAAACAAATAATTGCCAGGTTTGTAAATTATAGGTCACGAACTGAAGAATACAGAACGGCACTTGCATTTAATATATGCTACCAGAAGGAGCAAAGTGTTTCAGTCTTTACCAAGAGAAACGCCATCTAAGCACCAGCACCACACCGAGAGCCGCGGCTGCTTCTCTGACCTCCACGCCACCAGCGAAACACAACATTAGAGGAAGTGGCACAAAGGCCCCATAAGACACTGCTGAATTTTGACAGAACCGCTTCACACACCCATCGACTACAGAAATTTTACCTCTGTAAGTAACCCAAATCAGCACTTCCTTACAGATTTTGAAATGAAGGCCACATTCACTGCCCTTGGTATGCACAATGTACCTCCCATAAATTGACCTTCTACAGAGAGGTGAGATCCTCCCGGCTTCACGAGCCTCTTCTCTCAGCCTGACCCTCTCTCCACCGCACAGAACCCCCGCTTCCTCCGCAGTATCACGGGGAGCCGGGCAACCCCTCCCCCCGTCTGGGCACGATCTCTCTGGCCATCGCCAGTCCCAGAAGTACAAAGCGTGCGAATCCACGATGGGCAGAGCAGGCCATGTGAGCCCACCCGTTTGGCAGTGAAGTCATGGTGAGATGACACTCCCTTGCTCCCCACCAGACACAGTCATCGCACACGCTGCCCACTCCAGACACTTCTATGGCCGAGCGAGGGCTGTGCTCGCAGGTGCCTCACATTCATGGGGTGGGTGGTGAAGGATCCTGTGCGACTGAAACTAATTTTGTACGTGACATGCTCTGGAATCATTTTGCTACCCACTTCAAAGCAGAGCGTGGCACGAAGCTGTCACAGTCTGGCATCCCTGTCACACACAGGTTTCAGGGTCAGAAACCAATTCCACTTCTAACCTAAACCACACGAAAGGATTTGAGCCACCAAGTATTTCCATTTGTACTTGGGGCAGTGCCCCAATGTCACTTCTGATTCTCCAGAGGAGCCGCTGCATGTACCATGGTTAGCAGAGCACGTGGCAAGCAGTGGCACCCACCCAACAGGGCACAAATAACTGCCCTGGAGCCTGGGAGGTAGGGGGGAACGGGACCCTACCTTTCTCATGCCACTTCTCCCTCTCTTTTGTCACCGTGTACTTTCTCCGCACCACGTGCTGTGAATCCTGTCTAGCTGCAGTCGTAGCTCCTGGCACAGACAGGAGTGTTTTAGATGTGTGCCCCTCGGTGCCTGGCTTCAGTCCAGTTCTAAGGCATGACTCCCCAGTACTGTCAGATCTGGGCTGTGGGTGAGGTGCTACTAATAAATGCACGTGGGTACGCAGCCCTGTACACTGTTAGTCTTCACGCTGTGGGGGACGGTTTGAGGAAAGCATTCCAGGGACAATAAGCTTCTGAAGAAAACAGTGCCCAGGGCCTCCGTGCACATCCAGGGTCATGGCCAGAGGTGTCCTGACGATGGGAATTTGAGCGGAAGCCAGCAAAAGCACAGCAGAAACATGAGCAAGCGCCTACCTCACCTGCCAGGTAAAGAGGAAGCTTATCCAGTGCCTGTACCCTTTGGGATCAAGGAGTCAGCAGGTAACAGGCTGGCTCAGCTGTATTTCCACTAACGGAACACACTGCCTCTCCTAGCGTAAGCAGAGCTTTTAGAAGTAAGCGTCTCTCACATAAGCCAAAACTGAAAATGGGACTGTCGGTGTACCTGCATCTAATAATAACATCAGTAAAACCACTAATAAAAATAAAAGCAGCAACTGTCACATCCCGACACACAGTGTGTGTCAGGGGCATTCTAAGCACCTATGGGAAGTATTCGATCCTCACACAAATTCTGTGTGTTCGATGTCACTGTCCTCATTTTACGGATAAGAAAAATAAGATGCACAGAGGCTAAGGAACTTGCCCAAGGTCACACATCTTGAAGTGGCCAGCCAGGTCTGGGCACAGGCAGCCTGCCTCCAGCATCTGCTCTCTAACCGCGCCCGCACACTGCCGCCAAGCACTCTTCACGGACCGCAGCCAGTCAGAGCGAGCTCCTCCTCCCAGGTGCTCTGACTGCCAGCTTCTGAGCTAGGCCTCCGAACCAATAAAAGGAACAGGATGTTCTGTGATACCTGAAATATTTCCCTTTCTCTTCAAAGACATCCCAAAGAATAAAACAAACTTGCAAGTACCAGTTAGAGTGACTATGTCTGCAAAGTACCTTTGGAACAAGCTAATAAACAGTTCAAAATGAAATGAAAACTTGGAATCAAGAAAGTAAGTAAACCCACCTAAATTACAGAACATTAGGGTTGGTCTAGCACCAGTTATATTTCAAAATTACAAAAAAATGGCCAAGGGTCAAAAACAGTTCTAAGCTACAAAGGATTAAATGCAGAACATGAACAGTGTGGAGGTTCTGGCAGGTTTTGGACCAGACAAGACACAGCAGGCACCCGAGAGTCAGGGAGCGTTCTCATACTGTACATGCTAGGTGACTAAGCATCTGGCACTACTGTCCTTGACCCAAAAGTCACTCTGCTCTACGGGTCACAGTGGCCATCCTGACTTGCCTCTTCACCCCACCCCCTTCCTCTCCCAGCAGCTCCCAAGGAAGTCAGTAGTCAAGAGCAGGGTAAGCCTGCAGGTTTGAATGGCTCAGACACGCAGGGAATGTCTGTTTCCGAGGGCTCTCCACTATGCCACTAAGTCAACACGGGAGAGGTACTTCTCATGCGGCGCTATCTGCTTCCGCTTCTATCAGTAACATGTGACTCAAGAGTTGCACGCAGAGTAACTGACTTCTTTCAACACAGAGACCTATAATTCTAGCTTATTCTCACCAGAGGAGGAGCACTACTGTATTCACCTTAAAGTCAAGTTAACCTCCAGCAGAAATTTATAATCTGCAAATAACTTTAACATTAATTGGAAATAAAAACCAGTAACACTTTACAGACTATTTAAACATCAAGCTGGTCATGGTGGTGATATTAAGTTCTAAAACTCTTCCTTGACATTTGTCTCTTTTTAAAATTTCTGAAGTAAAGGATATTTCACTTTTGGGGGAAAATTCATTCAATTACAAAAACTTAACACTTTTCCTCTTCTCTATAAATAACATGCCTTTTGATATTTATGTTGGAATTAGAGCAAGGGACTTAGATATAAACAAAAAGTCAAACTGTTAATCACATAACTGAATGTCTCTCAAGAATTTAATGATACCACATTCATTTAACAACCATGAAGGCAACATGCTCAACACCAGTACAACAATGAACAGGACGGTCAAGGTCCCTGCCCTTGTGACGTTTGCATTCTAGTGTGGAGACCGGCCTCAAACCAAAAGAAAAACCTATTGAGGGCAATATGATAAAGCCAAGTTCAAGATGACAATGCCTTGGAGAAGGGTGGTTAGAGAAGACCTCTCCAAGGAATGACACTGGGGCTGAAACCCAAAGGACAGAAAGAAACCAGTCACTGAAGAGTTGGGGCAGACAGCTGCAGACAGGGCAGCAGACCGTGCAAAAGCCTCAAGGTGAGTAAAGGGATGAGGAGAAATCTGAATGGCTGGGGTAGATGAGTGAGGGAGAGTGGTATGAAGTGAGGCAGAGGTGGGTTAAGGCCAGACCTTTCAGGGATTTTTAGGCTACAGGGATGAGTATGTATTGTGTTCTAACACTACAAGAACCCACTGAAAGAGCTTACGTAGAAAAGTCAGGAGTCCGTAATGGCAAGAACAAGATTTTGGAGTAAGACAGATGTGGGTTTAATTCCAGCTCTGTTGTTTTACAAGCTGTATGGCTTTGGGCATTTATACATCTTCACCAAGGCAGTTATTCCACCTGTGAACTCAGACAGGTTACAGATTAGGATGACATGGCACACAGCACACCCGGTGCACCCAGAGCCAGGGTGTGGTCCAGCTCCAGCACAAAATTTTGACCACTCTAAGTAGCTCTTCTAAGGAGGCTAACATAGCATGTCTTTTTGGGACTGGCTTATTTCACTAAGCATAATGTTCATCCATGATGTAGCATATGTCAGAATTTTCTTTTTTAGAGCTGGGTAATATTTCATTGTACAGTTAAGACCACATTTGTCTATCCATTCATCCTTTGATGGACACTTGGGTGGCTTCCACATCTTAACTATCATGGATAATGCTGCTAGAAACATGGGTATACAAATATCTCGTTGAGACCCTGTTTCAATTCTTTGGGGTATATATGCAGAAGTGGAATTGCTAAATCGTATAATAATTCCATTTTTCACTTCTTGAGAATTACAAACCGTTTCCCACATGGCTGCACAATTTTGCCTTCCCATTAGCAGTGTGTGGGCGTTTCAATTTCTCTACATCCTAGCCAAGACTTGCTATTTTCTGTTTTTTCGATAGTAGCCATCCTAATGGATGTGAAATGGTACCTCATTGCAGTTTTCATTTGTACTTTCCTCATGATTAATGATGTTTACCATCTTTTCACGTTTATTGGCCATTTATACATCTTCTGTGGAGAAATGTCCATTCAGTCCTTTGTCCATTTTAAAATCAGGTTGTTTTATTGCTGATGAGTTTTAGGGGTTCACGACGTATTCTGAATATTAATTCCTTATCAAATAAGTGATTTGCAAATATTTCCTCCCATTGTTTGGATTGTCTTTTTGTTCTGTTGATAGTGTCTTTTGATGTACAAAATTTAAGAATTTTCATTCTGCCAATTTCTCTATTTTTTGTTTTATTGCACAGCCTGTGCCTTTGCTGTCACATTCAAATCACTGACAAATTCAATGTCATGAAGCTTCTGTCCTATGTTTTCTTCTGAGAGCCTTACACTTGGTCTTTGGTCATTGTGAGTTGATTTTTCTGTACGACATTAGGTAAGGGTCCAGATCCATTCTTTGCATGTAGATATCCAGCTTCTCTAGCACCACCTGTTGAAGAGATGGTCCTTTCCCACTGAATGGTGTTGGCACCCTTGAAAAAATCATTTGACCACATTCATGAAGTTTACTTCTGGGTTCTCTAGTCTATTCCATTGGACTGTATGTCTGTCTTTATGCCAGTACACACTGTTTTGATTACTGCAGCTTTGAAGTTAGTTTTGAAATCACTAAGGATGAGTCCTCCAGTCCTGTTCCTTTTATTTTATAATGCTCAATGTTTATTTTTTAAATTTATTTTTTACTTGTATATATTCACGGGGTACAAGTGCAATTCTGCTCCCTTGACATATTGCACTGTGGTGCAGTCACAGCCTTTAGCACACCCATCACTGGAGCAACACACACCAAGCAACCTCCCACTGTCCTCCTCTCACCTCTCCAAGTATCCATTGTCCATCATTCCACACTCTGCTTCCATGTGTACACATTATTTACCTCTCACTTGTAAGTGAGAACATGCAGAATTTGTCTTCCTGTGTCTGTTTTTACATATTGTTTTGGCCATTTGATGTCTCTTAAGATTTGATATGAATTTTAGAATGGGTTTTTCTATTTCTGCAAAAACCACCATTGGGATGTTGACATGGATTGTATACCATCTGCAGATCACTTTGGGTAGTACTGGCAAATTAATATTGTCTTATCCATGAACATGGAATGTGTTTCCATTTATTTATGTTTTCTTTAATTTCTTTCAGCAATATTTTGTAGTTTTCATTCTACAAGTCTTTCACTTTCTTAAGTCCGTTAATTCCTAAGTATTTCATTCTTTTTGATGCTATTGTAAATAGAATTGTTTCTACGATTTCCATTTTGGATTTTTCATTATTAGCATATTGAATGCAACCAATTTTTGTGTGTTGCTGAATTCATTTGTTAGAAATATTAGTTCTAGCAGTTTTTTTGTTACTGTGGGATCTTTAAGGTTTTCTACATATAAGATATCATCTGTGAACAGAGATAATTTTACTCCTTACTTTGCAATTTGGATGCCTTTTCTTTTTCTTGTCTAATTGATTTGGCTAGAATTTCCAGTACTATATTGAAAAGAAGTGGTGAAACCTGGCATCCTTGCCTTGCTCCTGATATTAGAGGAAAAGCTTTCAGTCTTTCAGAACTGAGTATGATTTTGCTGTTGATTTTTCATATGTGGCATTTATTATGCTGAGGTAGTTTCACTGTATTCCCAGTTTGTTGGCTGTTTTTATCATGAAAAGTGTTGAGAGTTTTGTCAAATGCTTTTTCTACATCAACTGATTGATTTTTTTCCCTTCATTCTATTAATGTGGTGTATTACAGTAATCAACTTCAGTACGTTGAACCATCCTTGCATTCCAGGAATAAATCCTACTTGCTCATGGTGTATAATGCTGCTACATTTAATATGCTGCTGAATTCATTTTGCTAGTACTTTGTTGAGAATTTCTGCATCAATGTTCATAATGAACATTGGCTTGTAGGTTACTTTTCTTGTTGTGTCTTTGTATGGCTTTCCTATCAGGCTAATGCTGGTCTCACTGAATGAGTTAACAAGTGTTCCTTACTCTTCAATTTTTTGAAAAAGTTTGAGAAGAATTGGTATTAGTTCTCCTCTAAATGGCTGGTAGAATTCATCAGTGAAGGCATCAGGTTTAGGGCTTTTGTTAGAAGACTTTGATTAGCAATTCAATCTCCTTACTAGTTATTGGTCTACTCAGATTTTCTACTTCTTTGTGATTTAGTCTTGGTAGTTTTTGAGTTTCTAGGAATTTGTTCATTTCATCTAGGTTATCCAGAATGTTGGTGTACAATTGTTCATAATACTCTCTTATAATCCTTTTTATTTCTCTAGAATCAGTGCTAATGTCCCCACTTACATGTCTGACTTTAGTAATTTGAGTCTTCTTGTTTATTAGCCCATCTAGCTAATAGCTGGTCAATTTATGTTGATCTTTTAAAAGAATCAACTTTTGGTTGCATAATTTTCTCTATTGTTTTTCTATTCTCTATTTTGTTATGTCTCTGCTCTAATCTTTATTATTATCTTCCTTTTGCTAGCTTTGGGTTTAGTTTGGTCGTCTTTTTCCTTGAGATTTTTCTTATTTTGTTTTTTTTTTTAATGTAAGCACCTATAGCTATAAATTTTCCCCCTTAGCACTACTTTTGCTGTGTTCCAAAAGCTTTTATATGTTTTCATTTTCATTAGTCTCTATGTATTTTTAAATTTCCCTCATGATTTTTTCTTCTTCAGTCTATTAGTTAAGAATATGTTCTTTAATTTCCCCAAATTTGTGAATTTTCTAGTTTTAATTCTGTTTTTGATTTCTAACTTCACCCCATTGTGGTTAGAGAAGACATTTAGTATGCTATCTTTTAAAATCTACTGAGACTTAATCTGTGGCCTGACATATGGCCCACCCTAGAAAATGCTCCATGGGCACTTGAGAAGAATGTGTATGCTACTGTTGTTGGGTAGAGTGTTTTGTATATGCCTATTAGATCTAATAGGTTTATTGTGCTGTTTAAGTCCTCTGTTTTCTTATCTTCTGTTTTTCTACTCATTATTGAGAGAAGAGTATTGAAGTCTCCAACTATTACTGTAGAACTGTCTATTTATTTCTTCCTTCAGTTTTGTCAGTTTTTGCTTCATATATTTTGGTCTGTTATTGGTCTGTGTAAATACATTTGGTATATCTTCTTACTGTACTGAACCTTTTATTAATGTACAATGTTTTTGTCTCTTGTAACCTTTTCTGATATAAAGTCTATTTTGTAAGACATTAGTCACCTCTGTTCTCTTTTGCTTACTGTTTGCTTGTTCTATCTTTTCCATCCTTTCATTTTCAATCTATTTGTGCCTCTGGATCTACATTGAGTTTCCTGGAGACAGGATGTCGTTGGATGATGTGTTTTTTATCCGCTGTGCTAATCTCTCTTCTTATTACAGAGTTTAATCCATATACATACATACATACATACATTGATTTATTTGAGACAGGGTCTCATTCTGTTGCTGGGCTAGAGTGTGGCAGTATCATTATAGTTCATGACAACCTCAAACTCTTGGGCTCAAAGCGATCCTCCTGCCTCAGCCTCCTGAGCAGCTGGAACTACAGGCATGCACCACCACTCCTCGCTCTCATTTCCCCCCCTTTTCTGTAGAGACAGGTATCACTCTTGCTTAGGTGTCTCAAATTCCTTGCCTCAAGTTATCCTTCTGTCTCAGCCTCTCAAAGTGCTAGGATTACAAGTGTGAGGCAGGGACTTTCACCATCATTTTCTTCTTGAAGACCCATCAGGATTTCCTGATGCTTCCTAATTATGTCCAGAGGAAACACCGGAACAAGACCTGCGTGAGTTTCTAAAAGTGCTTTAAGAGAGAAACACAAAGAAAGTCGTTTTCATTATGAAATATTTTGGTTTCTTTCAAAAACCAAGAAAATGTTTTGACTTTTTTATGGTTTTTCTTATCTTTAGCCAAAAAGTACAGATTTCCATGTGAATTTGAGAAAGCCATCGTTCTGAGCTTCCATGAGAATGTAAAATCAGGCCACTTCCAAAGATGAAGAATCTCTTGTAAAAGTAAGGCTCGTCATACCGTGAGAAAAATCGCAAGTGCAAGGCTGAATCCTCGTATAAACGCGATCCACCTTCTATTTTTGCTTTCGCTGGCTTCTGTCTGCCAATGAGGCTCTCTCACAGCATGGGGCCTGCTTTCAGCTGTGCTCAGTTAACTGAAGAAAATGTCTGTCCACTCCCCAAACAGCCTTTCCCGGCAGCTCTCAAAACCCAGCTGCCATTGTTGGGATGGGAGCGGGCCAATTTCTCAGCCACGGCCATGGCTCGTGAGCCACAATGGCAATGCCTGCAGCCAGGGAGTGGACTGTCTCTGTCTCAGAGAAGATTTTCAGACCAAAGAATGCTAAGAGTTGAAAAGGTGAGCACGTCTGAAAGTTAATGGTGATCTTTTTCCAACTAGACTGTGATCAGGGGTTGCATCTTCCTTAACTCAGTGGCTCCAGGCTTAGCACATCAACAAGGAATTAACGAGTGTCCCAGAGACCTTTCTTCAGACTCCTTCACAGAATCAAACATGGTCAGTAGATTTTTTTTTAAACGTATTGGTCCCAGAAAAATAACTGGAATGGAGAATACGACATCTCTTGCTAAGAATGATGATCTTAAAATAAAACAGCCAATGAGCTACTATTCAACAATGCTGAATGTTTGCAGCAGGCTATGTTTGGCCAGACTATTTGGTCACTGCTAAATTTGACTAAGGTCATTTTAGGCAAAAATCCTGACAATTAAGCAGGGTTACCTGGGACATGTTTCTCTATGAAAAACTTCAGATACCCAGTCTCTCAAGTGTCTTCCAAAACATATATTGTGTATGGCAATGGTATTTAAGTACAGCAATTTTTAAAAGTTATTAACTTCCTAAACACATCCAAATGTCACTGCTGTTTTTAATAAAGAAAGCTAATACAAAAAGAAAAACTGGCAAATGACATTGTAAGAAAATATATACATGTAAATAGTGTAATAAGAATAATGCTTATTGGCCGGGCGCAGTGGCTCACGCCTGTAATCCTAGTACTCTGGGAGGCCGAGGCGGGCGGATTGTTTGAGCTCAGGAGTTTGAGACCAGCCTGAGCAAGAGCGAGACCCTGTCTCTACTAAAAAAAATAGAAATTATCTGGACAACTAAAAATATATAGAAAAAAATTAGCCGGGCATGGTGGCGCATGTCTGTAGTTCCAGCTACTCGGGAGGCTGAGGCAGTAGGACTGCTTGAGCCCAGGAGTTTGAGGTTGCTGTGAGCTAGGCTGATGTCACAGCACTCACTCTAGCCAGGGCAAAAGAGTGAAAAAGAGTGAGACTCTGTCTCAAAAAAAAAAAAAAAAAAAAAAAAAAGAATAATGCTTATTAAGCACAGACCACGAGCCAGGAGCTGCTCTTGCACCATGGGCAGCAGCCACACTTCCTTCCATTCTAAATTCCCAGCTCCTCTGAAGGCAAATCTTCACCCTCGGCACTGCTGTGATTACTGAGCTGCCCAACTGACTGAGTCACGTGTGACGGATACCCCAGTGATGCAGCCTGCTAAAGCCATGTGGGGGCAGAGGTGAGATACAATTATCAAACACTGAAAGAGCTTCCCTGTGACTGGTAAATTTTGTGCTCAGTGCGATTTTAAAAGTTCAAAATGCTCTGTGCAGACACAGCCCCCCTGGAATCAAAGTGTGGACCCCAAGAGGCAGCGTTGGAAGGAAACCACCGTGCATGGCAATGGTAGGCTGATATTTTAGGTTTACTCCTTCATTACTTAATCCTATACATCAGATGTAACATTTCTGAAATACAAAGTTAAAAATTATAACAGCTCTCTTCCTCCGCACCATGTTCCTCATACTACAGAGGAAGCAGGAGGAGTGTAGGACAGTGTTCTGTAAATGCACTGTTTGAGTAAACAATTTTGAAAAAGAAGTATTTCACGCAGTTTCTTGTAGTTTCTAAACCAAAAATACTTTCTTCGGCCAGAAAAACTTCCAGCTGCTCAGGAAGACTACGAAGGTGAAAGCATTTAGGCATGCCTTTCCAGTACGTTCCCCTCCAGGTCAGACTAGGCCGTCTTTAGGAATGAAAGGAGGCGGGCACGTTGCACAGAGGCCAGACGGCATCAGCTACGGCACTCGGGCACCGGGAGCAGATCCTGAGGAATGGGAACCCAGGCAATAAATGCATAAAGTTTTATTTCTGTTTTTAAATAAATTTTACATGGTGGCCCTTAAAATTTTAATAGTAACCACTGAGAAGTAAATGTGTCATCTCAAAGCCGGGCAGCTGCAGGGACATAAGTCCAAGGAAGCAGCTTCCCACTGTCACTTTCACAAAATTTCTTGCACGACAGTCGTGCCCTGGTCCCTGCCCCAGGTGATGGAGAGACCATCGATCTTTGAAAAACCAAATTAAATCCATGGGAAGCCACACCAAAAAGATTGTCTTTTTAAAAGTAAAACAGCACTGATAGGTTTTCTCGTTTTTAATTAATGTCAGTTCAACAACTGAACAATCACTGAGTGTTTATCAGCTGTTTAATACTGAGAATGTAGAAATAAGCAGAAAAGAGTCCTTCCCCTCCAGATGAAGAAAGACTGACTTAAGCAGGAAGATTTCCTAGCCATGTACTACAGCCAATATTGGGATGGGCAAGAGTAAAGCAGAAATGCATCACTCTATAAGTGCAGAGCAAGCTCTTTTCTGGTATGGAAAGTCATTGGTATCTTTTACAAACCACCCCAAACCTAGCCAGCTGTGCCAACCTGAGATGTTTAAGACGCTTCCCTGAGCAGCCTCTCTCTGGCTGCAGTTTGGCAGGCCCAGTCACAAGCTGGATTCTCCATCAAGAAGAGTACAGGATAGAATACGTTTCTATGTTTATTCTAAAATTCTTGCATTCCCAAACATGTGGCACTGTAGTCCAGAATTTCCCAAAATGGAGCTCCAAAATGCACGTGCAACTAAAGAAAATTCCATTAAGTTTTGCAAGAAAGACCCCTGCTTAACACAGACTTGCCCACATTTTTTAAAAAGGCTTCTCTCGTGTATTATCTATTAAGATACTACGGAAAAATGTGCTTTGGAACACATTTTGGTAACAATCCCCTGGGTCCAGGGGTTCGATGTGTGGGATGCATCTAGGGTGCGGAAGCAAGATGACACAGATTCCAACTGCGACACACCTTCCTAGAAGGAAATGTTACATATCCTGGTGTTTCCATGTGATGTGTTCACGGACTGGCAGAGCAACATAAGTGAAACACGGAAGACCAAACTGAGGCACTAAGCTCACTCTAGGGGGATCGCAGAAAAATTCCAAGAGAGAAGGTATACGTGACTCCAGTCTTAAAGGCAGAAGGAGTAAGAAATGGGAGAGGTACCTGTTTCCCAAGAAAGCTCCCATCTTAGTGCTCAGAGATCTATTTTGATTATTTTCTAAGGTCAAAACAAGATAGTGAATTTTATTCAGTGGATACTATGTGCTAGATGCTCAGTAGAATTAATCCAAGACTTCGTATTCAACACAGCTGTATACCCACCTGTCCCTCAAGAAAGTACACCTGAAAGAAACACTGCGAGCAAATGGATGAAGGTCCCACGTGGAAGTCTAGACATCTGAATTAGGAGTAAAGCACAGGCCTTGGAGTCAGACAAACCTGGGTTTGCACCCTGGTCCTGGCACACATCAACTGGGAGAGTTTAGACCAGCCGCTCTAATGTTCAGAGCTTTTTAGTTTGCTGATTTGTAAAACGGAAAATGGTTATTCTCAACAAAGAGAACTCTTATTAAAACTGTGCAAGATAAGTATGTAAAGGGTCTAGCACAGGATCTGGAATACAGAAAGCACTCAATAAATGACTTTAAAGTTTTAATATGAGGTGCAACAGAATGCACACACCTGCACTGTACGTCTTGATGAGATTTTTCATTTTTCCACATGACCCCACCCAGATGAAGATTTAAAACATGTCCAGCACCCCAAAAGGCCCCCAGGTCCCCTCCTCTGTCAATATCCACCCTCCTACCCCAGGTGACACTATTCTGACTTCCATTACCATAGATGAATTTTGCCTGCCCCCGAGCTTCACGTGAATGAATCATACAATATATGTTCTTTCTCAATCTGGCTTCTTTTGTTCGATACTATGCTAACAAGATTTAACCATCTGTTACACACAGTTCATTCTTCTTACTGCTGTACAGCATTCCATGGCATGAACACACCACAATTTAAGTATCTTTTCCACTACTGATGAACATGCCGGCTATTTCCACTTTGGGGCTCTTGGGAATAATTATGCTATGAACATTCTTGTACGTGTCTTCTAATGCATACCTGTATGCACTTCTCTTGGGGCTATAGATAGGGCAGAACTGCTGACTCACAGAGCAGGTATACATTTAGGGTCAGCAGACACTGCCAGTTTCCCAAGCAATTATTCCAATCTACATTCCCACCAGCAATGTATTAAATTTCAGGCTGCTCCATATCCTTGCCATCACTTGGTACTGACAGTGCTTTTATTAGCCATTTTCATGGATCTAGTGGTTACTTATTGTGGATTAAGTTTGCATTTTCCTGATAACTAATGATGTTCAGCTCATTCCATATGTTTATTGGCCATTTGGATTTCCTCTGTTGCGAAGTGGCATGCAAGTCTTCTGTCCATTTTATTTTATTTTAGAGATAGGATCTCACTCTGTTACGCAGGCTGGAGTGCAGTGGCATAATCATAGCTCACTGCAACCTCAAACTCCTGAGCTCAAGGGATCTTCCTGCCTCTGCCTCCCGAGTAGCTGGGACTACAGGTGCACACCAGCACAACCTGCTAGTTTAAAAAATTTTTTGCAAAGACAAGGTCTGACTATGTTGCCCAGGCTGGTCTTGAACTCCTGGCCTCAAGCAATCCTTCTGCCTTGGCTTCCTAAACTGCTGTGATTACAGGTGTGAGCCGTGATGCCCAGCCAATTTTTAAAAACTAAATTGTTTATCTTGTTTTGTAGAAGTCCTTAATACATCATGAGTCTTTTATCAGATATATTTAATGTAAGTATCTTTTCTAAGTCTTTGTCTTATAGTTAGTGTATTTTGGTTAGGCTTTTTGTGTCTTATTTAGGAAATCTTTGCCCAGTCCAAGATAATAACCATATTCTCCTATGATTCTTCTAGAAGCTCTTTTGTTTTACTATTCACATTAAGGTCTATAATTCACCTTGAATTAACATTTCTGAATGGTGTGAAGTAGAGGATGTAGGTTAGTTTCTTCCCATTATAGATATTAAATTGGTCCAACACCATTTATGGAAAAGATCATCCTTTTCTCACTGAACTGCAGTGGGGTCTTTGTCAAGTCTGTGTGTGAATCTGTTTCTGGATTCTCTACCTGTGGACTTTTTTTTTTTTAAGAGAGTCTTGCTCTGTCACCCAGGCTGGAGTGCAGCAGCACAATTACAGCTCACTGTAACCTTGAACTCCTGGACTCAAGTGATCCTCGTGCCTTGGCCTCCCACAGTGCTTGGATTACATGAGCCACCACACCTGACTGTTCTATGATACTATTTAAGTTTGACCACTGACCCACAGTGCAATCATATAAGAAAATTTACCTTTTTCATAGGAATTAATAGCTGTAATAGGATACTTGTACAAGAACACCTATTTGTTGAGAAACTATATGCTGGGCACTTATAAACATGATGACATTTCACATTTGGGGGTAGGTCCCATTGTATAGACAAAGCAGCTAAAGCTCACAGAGGTTAAGTGAGGTGCTCAGAAATCAAGAAGCGGAAGAACTTGGATTTAGGTCTGTCTGGCCTCAGCGCTGACGCCCTTGTACTGTGTTGTGCTTCCTCAACACAGGACTATTGGGAAATATACTGTTTGGTTATTATTCCTATAAACTCTTACATTTCTGTATGCAAGGGAATTTTATTTTCTTACAAATGAGGTCTATCAATACCAAAATAAATAAATAAATAGAAGAAATGAAGGAAGAAAAAAAGAAAAAAAAACCCCAAAATCAAAACAATCAAATTTGGGCTCTTATTCTATCCCTGGCTCCACTCCCTCCCCCCAATAAAAACAATATGAAAAAAAAAACCACATCAAGGACAACCCATCAAAACATAGATTAAAAAAGAATGAAAGAAAAACACTTCAAATAAAGTTCAGCTGTTTCTATTTGGAAACAACAACAACAAAAAATCCCACTTGCCACAACAAACTGACAAATAAGAAACTGACTCTGTGGTAATGGAGCTGGAATTTTCCAGCAGCATCGGCTACTGTGTCATTACTGTGGGTGACCCAGAAATGAGTGAACAGCTGGGCACTTGCTGGGCTCATGTCTCCGAAGCAGCAGCAGCCAGGGAAGTCCCTCAGAGCTAGCTCCTCTCTGAGCTGGCGCCTTGTCCCTGCAACTGGAATAGGAAGCCTCCCAGCCTCATCCCTGCCTCCAGGGAGTTTTCTGCTCTCGTCTGCTCTAATAGGCCTGCCTGACATTCCTAATCCCCAGGGTAGCCAAGAAAGTGGAAGTCTTCCACAGTCCCGTCTGCAGATTTCCCACGGGGAACGAGCTGCTATCCGAAGGTACCACAGGCCTCCTTCCATGGAGGAAGTTCATGGATAGTTTATCCAGAATGAACTGAGAATGGTGGTACTGTTATTAACTGATATTCAACACCAGCACTGATTCCTAGTCTTAGCACATCCAAAATATATATTGCACTGCCAAACCAAGAATACTTAATTCACCAAAGAATCCATGGGAGAAATTTCTCTTGTGCTTAGAACCCTCCCTGCCAAAAAATAAATACACACACACATATGCAAAGTTCACCAAGCTGCTGTTTGTTCATCTATTTGTTCTTCCCTTTGCCTATTCAGCTATCCATCTAAGAAATATTTACTATGTACAAGACAGTGGTATACTATATTGAGATAAAGGCCAGAAAAAAGGGGTCCTGGCACTCAAGGGACTTGGTCTAGAGGGTAATCACAGACACAAGTATTTACAACCTGTACTAACTGAAGGAACAGAGCAGGTTCTAGCAGGGGACTGGCAGGGGCAACGTACCCAGGCTGGACCTGAGGGAAGGCTCCCTGAGGAAGAGACGCATGGTGCTGGGCACGAACACAAGGGCAACTCAGCCAGGGAGAGGAGCTCAGGCAGAGATCTGCACAGATGACTGCCCTGACGCGAGAACTTAGATCCAACTGAGACACAAAAAAGCAGGTGTACCTAGGGACTGCTGAAGGAGGGGGAGAACGGCACAGGATACAAATGAAGAGGAGCTTTCAGGATGTGACTGACTTTGGATTCATTCTAAGAACGATGGACAGTCTTGGAGGTGTTGTGAACAGGGCGTGTTTACGAGAGGTGGTGTGAGGCGTGGGTAGAGTCACAACAGAAAGAAATGATCCTATTTTGGCTTAAAAGATCATCAAACCGAATGCATGGGGAATCAAAAGTCACCTGGACATAGCAAGAACAGAAACTAAACGATGAGTCAGGAAGACACTGCCCAAGTTCAGGGCAGAAATGACGAAGTGAGGACTGGATGATGGCACCAGGGACGGAGGGGAGTGGAGGGACCCAGGATTTGGTCTGAGGAGGAATCGACAAGACATGGCAACACTTTAGATGTGGGAGAATGAAAAAGGAAGAACATCATGAGCGGCTCCAGGCTTCTGACCTGAGCAACTGCATGGACGGACATGTCCTCTCATTGACTGAGAAAAAGGGGACAGTTTTGAGGAAAGATACTAATACTGTCAACATGCTAAGCTGGGAATGTCAGAAAGACACCCAAACAAATTATTAAGCAGGGTGTGGGATATCCAAGTCTGGAACTCAGAGAGAGGCTCATTCTTGAGTTTGGAATCCACAGGTAAACAGACAGTATTTTAAAAAGCCATGAGAATACTCAGAACAGAACTCTGCATCACCACCTCCTTGCCACCAGCCCGGGCCAAGCTGCCATCATCTCTCACCTGGATGACTGCCACAGCCTTCCAGAGGTCTCTTGCCATTCCATGGGCCCGGAAGAGTGTATGGGATAAAAATGGGGTAATAAACATTAAATGAGTAAAGGAATAAATGAGTGGGATTACTTAGGGAGAACACGTAGAGTGAGAAGAGAGCCTCCAGCTCTGGAAAGTCCAGAAACACTTGAACACTTAAAAGTTGGACAGAAGAGAAAGCAACAAAGGAGACTAAAAAGGAGGAGCCAGAGACATTTAAAAAACCAAGCGAAGATAATATCACGAAAGCCAAGAAAAAAGGAGTATGTTAAGGAAGAAGTGATTAATCTTAAAAAGATTAAACCTTATATAAAGTTTTAAATCTTATAAAATCTTACAGTTTTAACAAGATGAAGAATTCATTGATTTTGGCAATATGGTGGTGATGGGTGACCATGAACAAATGATGACGCATATGAACACATTCCTCTATCTCCACTCTGTTTTGAAGCCCCACTAGATTTTTTTAAAAGGTACAAACCCAAAAGAGCAAAAAGAATTTCAGAAGCTAAAAGGCAGATAGACAAGAAATAACAGACAGGGCTGTGGCTTACAGCTGTGAAAGGGCCTCTAGTAACTAACTTAGCAAGCCGGAGCAAGCTGATCTTGAGCCAGCAGTGAGAAAAACAGAGAAGCATTCACTTTGTAGAGCCCTCCCAAAGCTGAGGTGCCAGTGACCACTTGTTCCTCTTTAATGGGAGATGAAGGTGCAAATTAGAAGAGTTGTTTGTGAGTTTAAGAAGCAGCTGGACCCCAGTGCCTTTCCTTTTTCTCAAGGGAAGATTGGAAAATTCATTAATCTGATGAAGAGGGTAAAGCAGAGACACTCTGGCAAGGAGGATACACCAGGTACAGTTGAGGGTGGAAATAGTGGGATTAAGTGAAAGTATACATATTAAAATGTTGAGATCTTGTAGCTATTCCAACAAAATGCTGGCAATCAGGCATATGCTCTTCAGGAGGAGCTTAGAAAAATGGAAGCCAAAGAAAAACATTTTCAAACAAACTCAGATGGACCCACATTAAAGGAAATTCTAAAAGAAGGACTTCAGGCAGAAGAAAAATGATCTAAGATAGATGGACAGAGATATGAACACTTAAGGGCAGTGAAAGTGATAAATATGTGCATAGAGCTAAATGAACACTGACTACACAGAACAATAATATTTTATAGGGTTTAAAAAATAGAACTAAAATATACAACAAGAGCATATAAGTTTGAAGATGTTAAATGGTCCTGTATTATCTGGAAAGAAGGGTAAAAGTTTGCAATATATGACACTTTGCCTAGTTAAGCATGCATGTTGCAATTTCTCAGGGAAGCATTAATTGAAAAAGAATGAAGAATTTTTAAATTAGAAAAGGGCAAAAATTGGACTATTAAAAATAATCCAAAAGAAAGAGAGAAAAAGAAATGAAGACAGGAAGAATAAAGAAGCTTAAGCATAATTATACCAGTAACTACATTAAATGTAAATGGGCTAAATGCAATGACCAAAAAGCAAAGATTATTGAACTAGATTTAAGAAAAAATAACTGTAATCATGCAGTGCTTAAGGATAGGGACATGTTCTGAGAAATGCACCACTGGGCAATTTCATCACTGTGCAAATATCATGGAGTGTACATACATAAACCTAGACCGTATATAGCTAACTACACACCTAGGCTATATGGCATAGTCCATTGCTCCTAGATTATAAACCTGTACAGCATATTACTGTCCTGAATACTGTAGGCAACTGTAACACAAATGTCATATTTGTGTATCTAAACATATAAAAGGTACACTAAAAATACAATATTATAATCTTAAGGGACCACAGTCGTATATGTGGTCTGTCATTGACTAAAATGTCATTAAGCGGCACATGACTGTATATGCTGTTTACAAGAAACACATCTCATACAGAAAGGATGAAAATAAAAGGAATGAAAAGGTTATACCATGTAAATTCCAACCCAAAGCAAGGTAGGGTAGCTACATTAATATTAGGCAAAAAAACAGTTTTAGAGATAAAAAGGGTTACTTCGTATTGATAACAGGGCTATTTCTCAGGACCTGTTATATACCTTTACATAAAAACATTGCCTTGGCCGGGCGCGGTGGCTCATGCCTGTAATCCTAGCTCTCTAGGAGGCCGAGGCGGGCGGACTGTTTGAGCTCAGGAGTTCGAAACCAGCCTCAGCAAGAGCGAGACTCCATCTTCACTAAGAAAGAAATTAATTGGACAGCTAAAAATATATACAGAAAAAATTAGCCAGGCATGGTGGTGCATGTCTGTAGTCCCAGCTATTCAGGAGGCTGAGGCAGAAGGATCGCTTGAGCCCAGGAGTTTGAGGTTGCTGTGAGCTAGGCTGACGCCATGGCACTCACTCTAGCCCGGGCCACACAGTGAGACTCTGTCTCAAAAAAAAGCAAAAACAAAAACAAAAACATTGCCTTGATATATATAAAGGGAAAATTTAAATAACTAAAAGGGAGATTAGACAAATCCATAATCATAGGGCTGACATTTTTTAAAGCCTCTCTCAGTAATAGATAAATCAAAGTAGACAAAAATACCAGTAAAAATATAAAAGTTTTAAATACCACCATTTACAAACTTGATCTAATGTTCATATATAAATTAGTGCACCCTACTACTGGGGAATAGATATACTATTCATGCACACATAGACCATTTACAAATACTGACCATATGCTGCATCATACAGCAAGTCTCAATGAATTTCACAGGACAGAGGATATCAGGCATGGGTTCTCTGATCATAAAGCATTTATGCTAGAAATCAATCTCCAAAAGATAATTAGAAAATTCGTCTTTGTTTAGAAATTTAACAAATCATTTCTAAATAATCATTTCTAAATAATGAGTCAAAAAAGAAACCATAATAGAAATTAGAAAACACTTTTAAATGAATGGCAACAAAATAATACATCTAAAAATCCATGCAGTGGAGCTGAAGAAGTACATAGAAAAAAGTGGAAATAAATAATCCTAAATAAATAGAGACATAACACCATGTTCATGGGTGGACGACTCAGTACTGTATGTCAATCCTCAACAGATTCATTTTAGTCAATGCAATTTCAATGAATAACTCAGTATGTAGGGGGTTTTAAATTGTTTTTGTTGGTGGTAATTTTGTGTGTATGAGTGTGTGTGTACAGGTACATGCATGCATGTGTGTGCACATGAGTGTAAATGTGTAAAATTTGACTAACTGGTTCTAAAACAGCCTGGAAGGAGTGTTGGTGTGGTTTATTTATGGAGTAAGGTACATTCTGTAATCTGTAATATGTCCCTATTTGCTTCGGTGCTAAGATAGCCAGATTTTAATTTATGGCTCACATGTAAACACTGAATCTCTCTAGGCTGTCATGCTTCCTTATTTCTGATCATTCAACTATCATTCTTCCTGTGCTCTGATATTTTAGTATGTATCTCATATCTTATTATACATATTTTATGTCTTTAAAATCTGGTAGATTTAATAAATAAAACTCCGAAGAATTACTAAATATATGTAACACTAAACATACTTGTAATATTTTATCTTTTCTTAAGGATTCAGAGGAGAACCAGGGATCCTGCAGTGCCCCATTAACTGTCATTATAGAAGCCAGTTATTTATATTGATATCCATACAAATTTTTAAGTTTATAATTCTGAATAATTTCTCTATTACATGAATATGTTTATATGGTTTCTCTGTATGTGCTGTCTCCTCTCAGTGACTCCTAAGGAGGGCGTATAGGGAAATGGCTAAGAATCAGGTACTGACAAATTTCAATACTGGTTCTGACCTTTGGGCAAGTAGGAGACTCAGTTTACTTCCTCATCTATAAGATGGGGAGGATTATGATAGTATCTGCTTCATGATGTTGTCAGGATTGAATAAGGTAATGGGTATAAACATATAATAAGGACCGAATGAATGTTTCATGAAAGAAGAAGTGAATGAACGAATGAGTGTCTGGCAAGGAGGATACTGAATGGAAGATGCTGGGAGCATCAACAGTTCCTAGCTTAGACCTCCAATGGGCTTGTGTGCTACAGCCGTTCTGTTTTTTGGTCTGTCAAAAGCCAAGGACCAGATATGAAAACCTTCTTCACCAGAAGGTCAATTCAGGAAACATAAAAGTAAACTGTGGGTGAATGTCTTTTTTCATAATAAATCATTTTTTAAATCAGGAAATGTAAGATCTGCAATTGCACCTGAACATTCTTATACTGCTTTCCTGTGACTGGTAGCTCTCTGTTTTTCTTTTCTCCTTCTTTTTTGGGGGGCTAAAAAATGTCTAAACTCTTGAGTGAGCACAGCCTGCAATGACTGATGATGCAATGCAGTGATGTGATTTCGTTTTACCTGGAAAGAGTCTTCTGAGTCTGTTTAGTCTTTTTCTGACCAATCTTATAAGCTACTGTACTCTTTAAAATAAGATTTTTTTCCATTGCTAATCAGACAGACAATAGTATCTTTAGCACAATAAGCATTTCTCAGTCTACTCACTTTGAAACACATGATTTTCATCAGCTCCTTTTCTCTTCTTGGTAGAAGCCATAGAAGGGGATTTTATTCTTAAAATGCCCCTTTCCAGTCTCCTCTGTCCCAGGCTGAGCTCCCCTCTGCCTCCTACAGGCTACATTCCTCAAGTCCTTACAGTGGCCTGTTCCACCCCACCCCTGCAGGCAATGGGCACAGGGACAAGCAGTGACCAGGGCAAGGGACAGGGCCCAGTTTGGCTCTCACCAAGGAAGTTCTTGAAATTAAATAGTAGGTTTTATCTCAAACCTAACCAGGCTGTATGTATCTGGTCCCTGGTTACTCACCACTGTACTAGACCAGTTTGGTGCAGCATGACTGCTTGGTAAAGTGGTAGGAAAGAAGCAAGGTCCTTGCAGAATGCCCTCCAGCAAGGATGGCCAGCCCAAGGAAGGGCAAAGCCAGAGCTCCCAGCTTCAGCAGCAGAGGGCTGCAGGAGCTGCAGGACAGAACCTGTGAAAAATGAGAATTCAGTGCCACTGAAATGCTTCTCTCCATGGCTAGGGAGCCAGAGTGCTCATGTTTCTATGTTGAATAATATTAAAACTGTTATTAAAGCAGTTTTTCTAAAGGACTGGATACTCAGAATCTCTACAACAAAAAAATGTAAAATTTTTCATGTTTACTCCAAGGACCACATACACACTTTGGGAAAGGTGACATTGGTGACATGCAGCACAGGGGCCTTGGATGAGCCAACTCTGCCTCAGAGTTTTAAAGCACTGCTTGGTAAGTAGCATGCTGGTTTGGAATGTCCTACTCACCTTGAAAATTCTAGCTTACTATACGGCAAAGATTGCAGAAGTGCTGTTCCAGCACCAGGACTTCAAGAAAGTGGTTTGGCTTTTAGAAATAAGCAAACAAGCATGGCAGCCAGTTACATACTGAATGAACACCAGGAAAGGGACTAGGTACACTAAAGTCCCTGGTTGTGAACTAATGCATGGTGGCCCACATGCAAGGATACAGGGGTTACTGTCATCGATGTTGCAGCTGTCCAGGATCAAAGGAATGCCATCCAGTTCATTTACCTAGAGAGAAAGAAGATCAATTTACACACTGAAAACAGCCTGGTTAGGCTCAGAGATTACAGATGACTTGTTTCTCCTTTTTTATTTTCTTATTCAATGCTACTGTTATAATATTGTTTGTACGATTACCTGAAATACTTATATCAATCCAGAAATATGTAAACAAAAAGTGGTATTTTCTTTTCTTTTCACCCTTTATCAAAAATGCTGGGGCAACTGGGTAGCCACATAAAAAAGGATAAAAGTAGATCACCAGGATAAACTCCAAGTGGATCTGAGATCTAAATGTAAAGAATGAAAATGACCAGTGACAGAAGAAAACTTGAATTCTTTTTCTAAGCTGGGAATAGGGAAAAAAAAAAGCTTTCTGGCCAGGTGTGGTGCCTCACAGCTGCAATCTCAGCACTTTGGGAGGCCCAGGCAGGAGGATCGCTTGAGCCCAGGAGTTCAAGGTTACAGTGTACTATGACCATGCCACTGCACCTCGGCGTGGGCAATAGAAAGAGAATCTGTCTTTAAAAAAAAAAAAAAAAAAACAACCCACCCAGAAATTGGATGTGTTGGGGTACAGAGCACAATTTTATCTGCAGGTTTACGAAGGACTCCAAGAAGTGATGACGGTCAACAAATACTTACTGTGTCCCTACTATGTATTTTATATATTTGGAATACGAAAAGAATCTGTAAAAACTAAACCACCAACAATCCAATAAAAAACGGACGCGATATATGAACAGGAAATGGCACAGAGGAAGACATGCAGACGAACTGTAAAGACGTGAGAATGTGCTCAGCCGTGCCCATAATAACAGAAAGGCAAATTTTAACTACACACAGCATTTCTCACCTGCCAGACTAACCAACAACCAAGTGCGACAACAAAAGCTATCGGTGAGGCTACAGGGAAACAGGCGCTTTCCTATACTGCGAGTTAATGATAAATGGTACAACCCTGTGCAAGTGAACTGGGCAGGCTGCAGCAGAAGCAGGGAACCCAGTAATCCCATTTCTAGGACTACAGATCAAAAACAAACTACCACGTGAGATTACGTTTGGCACAAGGTTATTCACTGCAGCACAGCTTATTTTTTAATAACTGTTTTATTGAGATATAATTCATATACCATAAAATTCGCACCTTTAAAGAATACAATTCAGTAGTTTTTAGTGCATTCACAGTTGTGTGACCACCACCACTATCTAATTTTTGAACATTTTCATCACCCCAAAACAAACTCCATCAGCAGTCACTCCTCATTCTCCTCTACCCCCAGTCTTTGTCAACTACGAATCCACTTCTGTCTCTATGGATTTTCCTGTTCTGGACATTTCACATAAATGGAATCATATATGTGACCTTTTGTATCTGGCTTCTCTCACTTAGCATAATGTTCTCTAGGATCATCTGCGGTGTAGTATTTATCAGTACTTCATTCCTTTTTATGGCTAAATAATAAATAATCCATTGTGCAGACAGACCACATTTTATTTTTCCATTCATCCACTGATGCGCATTTGAGTTGTTTCCACCTTTTGGCTATTATAATAATGCTGCTATGAACATGCATGTACATGTTTTTGAGTGGATATATGTATTTACTTTTCTTGGTTATACACCTAGGAGTTGAACTGTTGGATTGTATGGTAACTCCATACTTGACATCTGGGGAACTGCTGGACTGTTTTCAAAGCAGCTGTGGCATTTTACATCCTCATCAGTACTCTATGAGGGCTCCAGCTTCTCTACAGTCTCACCAACACTTGGTATTGTCTGTCTTTTTTATTTAGCCATCCTTTTGGAAGTGAAGTGTTATGTCATCGTGGTTTCGATGTGCATTTCTCTGGTAACTAATGATGTCGACTGTAGCACTATTTGTGACAACGAAGATCTTGGAAACAAATGCAATATGCGCCAACAGGGGCTGGCTGAATGAACTGTGGCGCAGACATAACCGACTGCTGCACAGCTGTGGAAATGCAGGGGCAGATCGCTGACGGACTGCTGTGGAGAGACCAGGACAGAGCAAGCACAGCACAGAATGGGCTTGTATGAGAATTTTTTGTGTAATAAAGGAGAAGAAATGCACTTTTTTTTTATGTTCTGAAAAAGAAAGAATGAAGAGTTAAACCAAAACGGATAATGGTCATCCACAAGGTGAGAAACAGAATGGGTGAAGGAAGCAGGAATGGGGACTCCATGAAGGTACCTGTTTCTGTTGTATAATTTTGACTCTGGAATTCTAAGTGTTTTATATAATTTTTAAAAATTAAATTTAAAGTTATAAAAACTGAAACAGAAAAAAATTACTCTAGTGGCACATAAAACACAGAAAATTATTTTACAGAATTAAAACAATATTTTGACTTTATATCCCTAGTGAGATAAATAATCTAAGATCATGGAGAACTGCATGGGAATCTCTAACTGCATTCAGCTACCTAAACATTAGTAATAATACTGCTATTGTTATTTGGACCATTATTTATACATTACAGCTTTGTCTACTGGAAAGGCCTAGAAGCATAGATATCCCAGTGGCCATGAGCACTCCTAGCACAAGACTATTCTAAATACTGTGTCCCACTGAAGAAACCGGATCTCCAGTTGATTATGATGCACAAACTTGCTAAGAGTCACTGTTACCGATGATCCTTAGTTTCACAAAGGCCAGGAAGAAGAAAATAAATTAGTTGGTAATTATCTAATTTCTCTAATTTTTTTCCAGGCATTCAAGTGCGACGAGAAATGAACTACCACTTAGTAGACACCTAGCATACACTAGGCAATCATGGACACTTTAAAGATTTCATTTAGTTCTGAAATGTCAGGGTATTACTGGTTCTATTTTACACATAAAGACGGTGAGGCTCAGAAATTCATGACTCTCTCTATGGTCCCTTATCCAGTAAGTGCTGTTAAAAGTGAGGCGTCGAGACCACTGTCAGTTTGTAGGAACAGTCACTGAACAGACAAACTGAAAAACTCTGCTGGCAATTTGACAGTTACGCTATGTTGAATCTTATAATAAATTTGGGCTTGAATTTTCTATGTCTTCTTTTAAAATTTATTTTTTTAGTAATTCATTTTGTACTATATTCTATAAAAATACCGGTCCAGGATAGTTTGAGGGAAAGACAACTGATTGTTCACCACAGATAGTTTGAGAAGCACTGGCATGGAGGGTGAGACCACCACAGAGGGTGGTGCTGGAGGGGACCATGTGTTTGAGAAGCACAGAGAGAAGTTTCGTGGCCAAGCTGGACATGGCCCTGCCTGAGATTGTATCTGATGCTTCCCAGTGCGGCCCGCACATCCCGCTCCTGCTCCGTAACCTGCCACAAACCTACCGGCAGGACAGGGTGCTAGCAAGGAAGCCTCCCGATGGGGTAGAAGAGCTGGGCAAAGGCATCTGCCTTGCTACCGACGTTGGGGTAAAGATAAGGCGAGCTCCAGGAAAGGAGCAAGGGCCTGTGGCTGGCGGAGAGAAGAAAGAACACCTGCTGATCCTCGCCAGCTCTCTGTGGCCGTACCACCTGAACCCTTCTGGAACACGGGAGCGTCTCAGGGTTTGGTTTAGCTAGAACGTGTAGCACGGGCTCACAGGGAAGGCCTCCCCAAAGAAGTGACATTTAGCTTAACAGGAGAAGAAAGAACAGGAACTATCTAAGACAGAGGGCTGTGGGGAATGTTTTGGGCAGGGGGAGAAGGGAGAGGAGGGAACCGGAAGTGTTCAAGGAAGTGGAAGCAGCACAGCCAGGGACTAAGCATGAGCACTGCGGAGCCAGACTGCTGGGTCGAAGCCTGTTGTGAGCCCTGTGGCCTTGGGCAAGCCATGGAGCCACTAAGACTTAGTTTCCTCATCTGTAAAACGGGGGTGACAGGGCCTACACCAAAGCGTGAGCAAAGGCTTTATCACTACATGTGCTCAGCACACAGGAAATGCTCCGTAAAGAGCACTGTAGTGATGGCAGAAGTGGTGACATCTGTGCAGTCGGCTGGAAGAAGTTCCGGAGGCTGGAGCCAGGGATTAGGTGTGAGGAAACTGGAGGGTAATTTCCACAGAGCTGAATTTATACTTCCACCCTGAATTAGGCAAAACTATAAATTTATGATCAAAACCATTTTTTTTAATAAGTGAGAAAAGCATTCAGGATTTATTATTCAATGAAGGAAAACATCTCACTTTCTAAAAAAATAAAGCAGAATTCTGAGTTATGCTAAATGGGTAAGATTTTCTTTGAAGGAAATGAAATTACATGCTAAAAACAGAAATTTAAGCAGGCAATGAGGATGAATTAAAGAGTTCCTAAAAATCACGGTTACAGTGGAGTTGCGGGTGAACTGAGGGTATGTGTCCCCGGATAAATATTTCTCATTCACACAACTGCATGACAGAAAAGAACCTTTTATAGAAATTCATTAAATGCTTATAATATAAATGACATATTCCAGACAAGGACAACAGCGGCATTATCACAAATACATTAATGGCATACTTGAGAATGAACACAGGTTAAGGTCCAGGGAAAAGCAGACACCAGTGCAACTCCTTCCCAAGGGGTGACTGACAATACAATCTTGTTATTACAAACTTCAAGTTTATTGCTACAGCTACATGTGTCGAGCTAATGTCTGAGGGAGGGGAGAACAATTAAGAAATTAACAAGTTTCTTCTGTTAGCACTTCATAAAACAAGGAAGTTGTTTGTTTCTCCTAACATGTTGGGAATTGATTCTAGACCCACAATAAATGAGTCACAAGTTGTGGTTGTACTGAAGAGCCAAGCTCAGTTAACGCTTTCATGCGGTAGTGCAGACAGTAAGCTGGGCCTAAACAAACTAACATTTAGCCTCTGGAAATAAAGTGTAAACAGAGGACAACTAACTAACACTCGCTAACTGTTCTTCCCACACTGGCCAATAATGTCAGAGAATGCACTCTGCAAAGTGTGCAGGCCCAACTCTAGTAATATCTAAGCTCCTTTGGGAAAATATACTAGGTTAACAGAAAACAGAGCTTCAATTATTCTGGCCGATCTCACATTGAATGATAAATACAAAAATATAAAAACCCGGCCGGGCGCAGTGGCTCACGCCTGTAATCCTAGCACTCTGGGAGGCCGAGGTGGGAGGATCATTTGAGCTTAGGAGTTTGAGACCAGCCTGAGCAAGAGCGAGACCCTGTCTCTACTAAAAATAGAAAGAAATTAGCTGGACAATTAAAAATATACATAGAAAAAAATAACCGGGCATGGTGGCTCACACCTTTAATTCCAGCCCTTTGGGAGGCTGACACAGGAGGTTGGCTTCAGGCCAGGAGTTTGAGACGAGCCTGGGCAACACAGTGAAATCCCATCTCTATCAAAAATTAAAAAAAAAAAAACCAAAACACATACAAAGATCGCCAGAGTCCTCAGCCGAAGTGAATAAATGGCCAGTGTGGCTGGGCAATGCTCCAACAGTTTCCATCTAGGGAAGTCATCATCCTGGGGCAAGCTGACAGCCAACTCAGACAGCTCGAAGCACAGAGGCGGCTGCTGGATGAAAATGACCATCTTTTAGGAGCTGCAGAGAGCACCTGCTTCCAGATAAGACTCAATCATCCCTCCCAGGCAGAGGACACATGGTGCTTTGGGAAGTAGATAGACCTACAGGAGAATTCCAGCTCAGACTTTTCACTGAATGACCTTGGGGAGGTTTCTGAACTTCTTTAAGTCTAGATTTTCTTATACATAGAACAAGAGGGCCATACCCACCTCCTAGGGCTACGGTGAGGACTACCTGAGAAGCATTTGGCACAGTGCCCGGCACATCATGAGAATGTAAGAAATGGTAGCCATCTGTAATATTATTTCCACTTGGCTCTGAGATTCTAATGGTTTCCTTTATTGTCCACACTTGAGGAGAGCTGGATATAGTAACCCTTTAGCAGCCACTAGTTGTCCTTCAGCCAAGGTCGAATACAGAAAGATCTATAATCATAAGAAATGTGGCAGATTATGGGTTACTCTAAATTAGTGCCATGTTGTTCCAACTATCTCATGAGCTGGGTGTACCCCTGCGTTACTGACGTCCATTTGTACTCTTCTGCTGGCTTTTGCCTTACACAGCAATTCTAAGTCTCACAAAAATACAGTCTCATTGCTCTTTGTGTGGCATTTATTTCCATGGTGTTTTGTGCAGCTTAGCACTGGGCATTTCATGACTGAGCTGCTGCTTCTGGCCCCAATGTCAGAGGAACCAATGAATCTTTTGACTCAAAAAGCAACAAGGAAGCAGGTGTACACTGTCGATACTCTCCGGAGACAGAACTCACAGCAAAAGTCTAGGCCAGTGTCTCTCAACCTCGGCTGCACTTGGGAACACTGGGGGGGGGGGGGGTTTAACAGGTGCTAAAGCTGTGGTCCCTACCCTAGAACAAAGGAATCCAAGCCTCTGGCGTCAGTGTCTTTGACACACTCTCCAGGTGACTCTAATACGCAGCCGAAGTAAGAACTCCTTATCTACCCAAAGCCAAAGAACCCCACTGATCTAACACCTACAACCTGCTGCAAACCCCAGAAGAAACTCCTGAAACCTAACACACTGTTCTCCACACTGTTCCCATTTGGTGCTGTTTTCTTTACTTCTAACATGCACTTCACTGAGATGCAATTTACAGATAGTAAATTGCAATTGCACCCGTATAGCCACAAACAAATCAAGATATAGAACATCTCCATCACCCCAAAAAGTTCCTTGTACACCTCTGCAATCATTGCAGATCATCCCCCTTCTGTCTTAGGCAAACTGTTTTCTGTCACTATGGACATATTTTGTCTGTTCTATAATATAATACAAATGGGATCATATAAAACATCTTTTTAAATGTTTTTGAGATTCATCATGTTGTTACATGTATCAGTACTTTGTTCATGAACACGTATTTTCATTTTTCTACCTAAGAGTGGAATTGTCGGGTCATATGTTAGGTGTATTTCGACTTTATAAGAACTGCCAAACTATTTTCTCAAGTGGTTGTACCACTGCACATTCCCTCCAACAACGTATCGAGTTACTCCAGAGCTGTACTAACACCTGATATTGTCAGACTTTTTAGGTGGCACCACTTGTGGTCTTAATTTGTATTTCCCTGATGACTAATGATGTGAAGCATCTTTTCAGGTGTTTATGGGCCATTTCTGTATCATCTTTAGTGAAGTGTTGTTCAAATATTTTGCCCATTTTATTAATTGGGTTGTCGTCATCTTATTATGCTATAAGAGGTTCTTCACATATTCTGCATGAGTAAGTCTTGTGACAGATATATGTATTGCAAATATTTTCTCCTAGATTGTGGTTTGCCTTTTCATTTTCTTAGTAGTGTGTTTCAAAGAGTGTAATTTTTAAATTTAGATAAGGAGCAATTTATTAAAAAGTTCTTTTGTGGTTAGTATTTTTTGTATCCTAACAGATTCTGGCCTACCCCAACATATCCACAATGTTTTCTTGTATAAATTTTATAGTTCTGGCTTTTATATTTCCATTTTAAATCAATTTTTGTTTGGTGTAAGATAAGAGTCAAGGTTCTTTTTTTCCCCATAAGGATATAAAATTGTTCTAGTACTATTTGTTGAAAAAAATATCCTTTATAAGCAGTTGCAGAAAATGCAAAAGACTTGGCTGGAATATCAAGAGAAAGGATTTGGGTGGAAATGAAAACAATTCTTGTTGGTAACCATGTAAATCATTTGATTCACCTTATCTAAGATCGTGATGTGATTCCTTACATAGATTTACCTGCTAAGGCGAGTTCAGATGAACTTAACAAAGTCAGTAAAAATGTTGAAGGCTTTTCACCAAATGTTGAAGGTTTTTCACTCTTCTGGCCTCAGTATTCAAAGTACAGGATGATGTCACAAAATTAGATTTGAGGTTGAAGATTTCAAAAGAAGAGAGTAACAACCTTGGCTTATTTATAGTTAAATATAAAAAAGATTTAATTAAAGTAATATCGTTCAGAACCACTGAAACCCTATTAAGACTTTCTCTATAGACTCCAGGGGACCTGATGCAACCACTCGTGTATGTGAACTACTGAAGAACCAAGAAGCACACTGTCCCCTAGAGGAAGGGCGGTGGTGATCCATGCTGCCATTTCCTGTAAGTGGCCATGACATCAGAAAAGTGAGCGTTTCTTCAGGAAAAGAAAACAAGGGGGCCTCTATTACAACACTTGTGAGAATAGTGTGGAAAAAAGTGGTTACCAAATGGAAAAGGTAAACTTTAAGTTATGTAAAAAAGACCTAAAACTCATGAGAGCTTCCTTCCCTCTTAGTGAGATACAGGAAACTACAGTAGAATAAAAGTCAGTTTAGGGCGGGCGCGGTGGCTCACACCTGTAATCCTAGCACTCTGGGAGGTCGAGGCAGGCGGATTGTTTGAGTTCAGGAGTTCGAGACCAGCCTGAACAAGAGCGAGACCCCGTCTCTACTAAAAATAGAAAGAAATTAATTGGACAGCTAAAAATATATATAGAAAAAATTAGCCGGGCATGGTGGTGTATGCCTGTAGTTCCAGCTACTCGGGAGGTTGAGGCAGAAGGATTGCTTGAGCCCAGGAATGTGAGGTTGCTGTGAGCTAGGCTGACACCACGGCACTCATTCTAGCCAAGGCAACAAAGTGAGACTCTGTCTCAAAAAAAAAAAAAAAAAAAAGCCAGCTTAGAGAACCTCTTTAGAAGAATAAAGGCATCATTTTGTGAAATACAATTATATTTCAGGCACTAAACTGAGGTCTACCTCCCCTTAATCTGATTTATATCACTGAACTTTACAATTCTTTTGGAATAGTTCCTACTGAGAAAAGTATAGTTGGCTTCTCTTATTTTAATCTGTGTAGACATTTTTTAAATTTTGTTTTTTCGGAGGATAGTATGAAGATTGATCTTAAAAAGAAGTAACTGTCTTAAAGAAAAAAATGTTTATTAACGTTTGCAATTGAAATAACCAGGTTATTTTATATAATGATTACTTATGATGTGTCAGTTCTTATCTGAATTCCAAAATAAACTTATGCCTGAAAAGAAAATGAGAACATTTTTCAAAAGAATAATGTTTAAAAATACAAAATGACCAAGATTCACTGACAAAAACAGTCAAAGACCCAAACAGCTCTCTGAGTTCTACCCAATTTTCAAGGAATAGAAGAACCTCTCTTTTGTATACATGTTATTCCAAAACAACAGAAACAGAAGGAAAGCTTCCCAAGTCATTTTATGAGGCTAATGTAATTTTGTTCCAAGACTAGGAAAAGACAGGCCAGTATAAGAAAATTATAGGCCTTTTTAATTTATGAACATAGAACCCTCTCCCCCCAAAATCCTAGAAATAATATCAGAGTAACTAAATTAAACACGCTACAAAAATACACCATGATCAGGCACAGTTTTTTCAAAAATGTAAGAATAGATGAATGTGGATCAGAAAATCTACAATGAAATTATCCTTATTAATGACCTTATGATTATCTCAAACATCACAGAAAAAAGCACGTGTTCACGTTTAGCCCTTACTTATGTTTTTCTAAATTCTTGGAAAACTAGAGAACTTTTTAACTTGAAAAAGGCTATGTGTCAGAAACCTACAGTAAATATCATAGGTAACAAAAAGTTTAGATGGATACTAACATCAGGAAAAACACAAGGATACTGTATCCTGGCACTGATAGAGAAAATAAATTCAATGAAATACTATAATTTTAAAAAGGTCTTTGTTTGGAACATTCTGCTTCTAGAAATGAAAGATGTTCAGGAAATCAAAGAGGAACTACAGTGATGTAAAAAGTATTTCAGTCTTACTGTCAGAAACAATGGAAGAATGAAAACAAATGAAAGCAATAAGACTGATTTAGCTTTTAAAAAAAGCTATTTTTTTAGGAGCAAAAGGTGAAATCCTGGGGGACAGACTACACAGGCATAAAATGGGAAATAAGATCTAGAAGGTCTCGATAAAAAGATATAAAGGGAAATGAAAATGCATCTAGTTCTGTTTTTAAAGTGAATTTTAGAAAAGCAGTAGATGTTTTAGTGTTTATTAGAAACTGTGATTGAGCCCTACAAAACCAAGGAAAGGTAGGTTCCAACTGTCAGAGACAAACTGAAATCCTCGTGAAGCAGACCTGAAGACATTCTCTGTCACCCATCTTTCCCTCTGCACAGACTTTCTACTGTGGGCCACTATTTGGCAACAACTACTAAGGGCTGGTTTCTGGGGACATACTTTTGCTTGGGGTAACTATTAGAAGATTGGGAATTGGCATGTTTTCTAATTTTGGTGTTTGTGGGCCGATGTTTTGATAATCCTGTGCCCTGTTGACTTTTTTCATTTTAAGAAGTGAGGCATATCAGAGATTTGATATATGAGTGTTCCTGAAAGAATCACACACATTGCAGCAAGAGATAATCCAAGCTGCAGCTGTTAAAAGAATCCTGACCTACACAGGCATTAAGTAAGAGCCCCTCTAGCTAGTACTGTGCAGAATAAGAAATCAGGGAGAATATATTTTGAACTTCAATTTCTTTGAATATACATGGGCAAGAGAATTTGACTTTAATGTCTTTGGATTTTAATTTAAAATGATATGTAATCTTTGGATTTTAATGTCTCCCTGGGAATTTGATAATGAGATAGAATTAATATTCAAATACAGTGTGTCTCTTATGGGCATTTTATTATTACAATGAATTCAAGCCCTTCACTGGAGTATCCTGATACGGAATGAATTTTCCGCCTTGAGGTCAAAGTGATTTTGGAGTTAATTAGATTCACGTGTTATTCTGACCCACTTAAGAGTCTTCTGGGGGTAAAATCTCCACTCCCCACAGGTGGTCCAGGAGAAAGAAAAGGAGTGTAACTGGTACTGACAGAGTAGCCTCACAAAGAGCAGGATGGTCCTGACCAACTGAGCTTCTCTCCAAAGGAGGGACATTCTTCCATACCCCTGGATGACCAAAGGTAAAGCCCAATGCACAAGACCACCACCAGCACCAGCACCACCAGGCATACGAGATGAGTTAGACGATCCTTTCTTCTTTATGCTGTGGAGAGAGCTACATTAACATAATATCCTTTGGTTTCTCTAGGCCTTTCACTGGCCCCTTCCCAGGGTGGTGACAATCAGATCTCTCAGTGGGTCTGGTGCGTGACATCCATGGTATATAGAGCGGTTATTTGTTTGCTTGTCTAACTCTCATCAGACTCTGGGGCTTTTAATTAAAAGAATCATGTTTCATCCTTGTATCCCTGGCCTTGACCTTAGATGCTGAAAAATGATTTGCTGAAAAAAATACATGTATGTGATAGAGGCCAACATCCCATGACCGATCCCACCCACACAAGCTCCAACTAAGCAACTGAACAATAGATATGTACTGAATGAAATTTAGTGGGGGTGGGGGCTGCGGGGTGAGTAAATAAATAAAAATACATTTACAGATTATAATAATTCCTATGAAAGAAATAAACAGGGCATCTACTAGACAGTGGTCAGGGAGGCTCTATTTTAGACGGGTGGTCAGGTGAGACTTTTCTATAAAACGGTGACATACATGTGAACTGAGACCTGAACAAGGAGAAAGACCAAACCATGAAAATGGGTCAGACACTTCCAGACTTCAGGGAAAGAGCATTTAATACGGAGGGAACCAGAGGCATGAAGACTCTGAATGGGAAAGAGTTATGGAAGCACACCAGCATGCCCTGCGTGCGGGAGCCACAGGGAACGCGAAGAGGTGCCCTGGTGAGGGAGGGAGGAAGGAGCCCCGTCCTCTGGAGCAGTGTTTTCTGGACCGGCGGCAAAAGCGTCAATGGGAACTTGTTCTTTTGATATGAACATTCTTGGACATCCCCCCACCCAAGTCCTTCAGAATCAGAAACTCTGGGGGGTCAGGGACTAGTAGACAGTGTTTTAACAAGCCTTCCAGGTAAGTATGATGCCCCTAAATTTTAAGAAGTGCTGATACAGAGCAGTGGTTCTCAACCCTAACTGTGAATCTGAATCTCCTGGGGAACTTTTTAAACTACCCACGGCCTGGCTCCGCCTCACACCACCTTCACCTGCACTCTGGGGGTGATGGGCCTGGCACACAGGTATACTTTAAAGCTCCCTAGGTGATTCAGCTGTACAGCAGGGTAGAACATCAAGTCTTGGAGATCAGGAAAATAATTTAGATTTTTTTCCCTAAATGTAAAATGAGCCACTGAAGATTTAATGCTGGTGAATGAAATAATCCAACTCGGATTTTTAGAAAGACACTCTTGGTTGCTACAGAACTGTGTGTAAAGAAACAAGAGTGTCGCCAGGACCTGTGAAAAGCTGCTGTGGATGCTGAACGGACAGTGAGGCAGGCCTGACGCCGTGGCAGCGTGGGGACACTCCAGGGTCTGACCCCTTCCTTCAGCAGACAAGCTCCAACCCTGAAATGGGGGCAGATCCTATCCATAAACACTCTCAGTATTTTCTTTTTTTTCAATGCACATATATTATACACTTACATTTATTTTTTTTAAATGGAGATCATCTTTATAAATACAGTACTTTACATCTTTCCATGTAATAAAAATTCATTGAAAATGTGATCTTCATGGTGTATACTATTCTATTACTATAATCTACCATATTTACTGAATATTCCCCTCTTCAAGATCATTACGAAATTTTCACAACAATGTAATGAACATTTACATGTATAATTTTTTTTTTACCTTATCATTGATTATTTCCTTTGGAGAAATTCCCAAAAGAAGAATTATTGAACAAAAAAAAAAAAACATCTTTAAATCTCTTAGAGACACATTGTGAAACTGTCCTCCAAAAGGGTTCTCTCAATTTATACCACCCTGTAACTGCCCACTTCACTTTATCCATAGTGAAAGTACAGATTTTTTTTCAAGTTGCTTTTTTGATAGGTAAAAAATGTTATTTGGGGGCTTTACTTTGCCTTTTTATTATTTTGTTAAAAAGGCTGAGCATTTTCCATCTGCCTAAGTTTTATAATTAAGATTTAAGGAGATGAAGGCCTTTAACATTCAAAGTTTTACTGAGCAGCTAAAATGTGCCACAGTGTCACACCTGGAGTGGGTTCTGAAATCTGAGTGAGGAGGAACTACAGTCCTTCCAGCTGGGAAGAGAGGCGCAGGCAGAAATGATGGTAAACGGTGGGATAAGCCCGTGCCCAGCTTCTCACATGAGAACCGCGACACAGCAGAGAACCTTGGAGGCTGAGCAGACTTGTCCAGAGACTGCACACCGTGAGCTCACCTTGCTCCCCAAGACACCTCAAAAAAGAAAAGAATTCAGAGAGGAGAATGATTCTGCAATTCCACAGTAAACATCGACGAAGTAAAGTAGCAGTGTTCTGAAAGCTTTTGTGGCAAAACGAAGATGCTTTTCAAGAATAGTAATAGCTGAGGCTCTTAAAGGACCCATAAGTACAAAGAAAACAATGCGATTAATAAAAATATTTTCTAAGTTCAATTACCAAATTCCAGGAAGATTAACAACTAACTTTCCTTGGTGAACATATGCATGTGAATCTAGTGCAATTTTTTTCATGAATTCTTCACTAGGAGATAAAATCTTTGCTTAAATCATGAATGAAATTAGCTGGCTTTTAAGAAGCTATGTTTCTGATTGTAAGGCTAAAAGTATTTGGTGAATGAATGTTAAATCACTGTATAGCTACAAAATTTGTCTGCTTTGTCCAATTACAAAACAACCAGAAACTGTCAGAAAGGTATTTTCAACTGATATGGAATGCAAAACATCTTCCCGTGTTTAGTCCAGGAGAATGTGGTTCGGAGGCTGCCAAGCACACCCCACACCCCACACCCACCTGCAGGATGGGGCATTCCCTCTGCACAGCGCCACCTCTGGCTCCTAGCCTCTCAGCTTCCTCAGACTTCTATGGAACAAGGGGCAATGGCAAGAAAGCAGGAACAGGACCCAGGAGCACCAAGTCAAGCCTGGCACTGCCACTTGCTCGGCCATGTGAACTTTGGTGAGTCACCCTGGCCTCACATAAAAAACAGGCCAAAAACCTCTACTGCAATCAGAGGGTGTCACTTTACTAAACCGTAAGAAAACAGAAAGTCTTGCACAATACCTGGCTTCTAGAAAGTGCTCAATAAAATGGGAGATATTAATATAATCTTTTTTATTTATCCTTCTACTTAAGGCATTTTGTTGCATTCTTTCTAAAGAACATTAAACAAGCAGAATCATAAGAAAAAAGTATAAGCACAGTGTCAGTTTTCCCTTACTGTCATTTCTTCAAGACAGTTTAAGTAAGACGTCAAAAGCTGACCAGTGAAGTATTTAAAGAGCTAGATGAAAGACCTTCACTTTTAAGCAGAAGCAGGAGAAAATATGAATCAAGAAGCGAATTTATCTCTAATGTACTTGAGTGCACATCACTTAAAACTCGACTCCACTTAGTAGCCTCCTTAAAGTACCACAGGTATGACTTGAGAAAGCAGCAATACCAGAAAGGGATGGGTAACCCATGGCAGCGGCAGGGAAAACAAAGCTCTAAAAAGCTGTTTCGGCACATCTGTGCTAACATGCACAGCTATGTTTAGAACAGAAATAATCCAGACAGCAAGTTTTTAAAAATATGCATTCCACCTCTGCTACTTGGGGTGCAGTTCCCACCCATAATGCATCATCTACAATGTCACACTTCAGTGCCTGAACAAACAGGATTCTCTCCTGAACACATTTGGTCTTTATAATTTTTAACCGACAGACAGAATCTCAACTGCTCCTTGTATTATGATGAGCTCGTTGCCATTAATAAATTAAGCCTCGGAAACTGTTGATCAACTTGCCCATGTGGTTTAGAAAGTAAAAAAATAAAAAGACTTGCTGGGAGCTTGAGTCTCCAGCCCAAGAAGGGAATCTGCCGCACGTCAGCCCTTGGAATGACTATCTTAAATGTGTACGAACAGCCATGACGTCTGTTTGCCTCCTGGTCTAAGCTGTGCGTCCTCTGGGCACAGGGAGGGATAAAGCCGACAGGTGAGCCGAGGGGAAACCAACCTCTTGTCCCTTCTCCCCTGCCTGCCACCTGCACATCCTGACAGCCCAGCACAGAGCTCTGAGATGAGACGTGCAGAAGCCCCACTGTTACCTGAGGCTACAAATCAAGACACATTTCAGAAACTGTTAGCTCTGCTTGGACATGGAAAACAGGAGAGGGAAATGAAACATATACCAAGTATTTTCTTGTATGACAAATATTTTACATGCAAATATTTGGTACTCATAATGGTTTTGCAAGGTAGGAATTAGTGCTCCTATTTGACAGATAAAGAAAATGAGATTTATAAGGGTTAACTTGCTCACAGTCATAGAACTTAGTGAGTGGCAAAGCCCAGGTCTGTTTAATACAAAAATTTATGCGTTTAAAAAAAATTGTATCACACGAATTATAGGCAAATATTTCTGCTTTTCAGAAGAGAGAATGGCTGAAATTAATAATGTCAAATGTGCTGGAAAACCTCAAAGTGTACAGTTGAGAGTGCTCAGGATTAAGAAGGGGCAAGGAGGGCCAATGTGTACATACAGGAAAAAACATAGTGTATATATAGGGTTTGGTCCTATCCTCAGTTTCAGGTATCCACTGGGGGTCTTGGAATGTATGACCTGTGGGTAAGTGGGGGCTACTCTGTACATTTTACTTTAAAATTTAACTTACTACAGTTGAGTGCACAAATCTTAAATGTACAGCTTGCATGAGTTTTGTGTATGTATATACATGTGTAACCACCACCCGTATCAAGACAGAACTTTTCAGCACCCAGAAGCTCCCATTTGTCCCCTTCCAGTTGATAACCCCTCACAGTAACTAGTCTTCCAACCTTTGTCACCTTAGATTACTTTTGCCACTTCTGGAGTTCTGATAAATGGAGGCATGCAGTAGGCACTCTCTTGTGCCTGGTTTCCTTCAAACATGTTGTTGCATGTCACAGAAGCTCACTGTGTCACTGTCATGTATTATTCTACTGTATGAATATACCATAATGCTCTTATCCATTCCAATTTGGGGCTATTAAGACTGCTATGACCATTTGTGTACATAAAACAACATATTTAGCAAAAACATTATCATTTTTATACTATTATTGAAAATGCTGGTTGATGTAAGCTGGATGAAGAGAAGGCACACAGGTCTCAGTCATTAAGAATAAAAGACTAATAAGAGATCCTTTCTTGATTTAATGGGATGGATGGGTTAATGGGATCATGGAAATTTCCAGAGAGTTGAGTTGTTTACTATTCATAACCTACACCAAGGAAACAGACCCAGTCTTGGCCCTTCTAAATTTCTGGGTTTGTTTTTTGCCAAGTTGGAGAAATTATTCCTCTGAGCACTTTTTCAGCTCCACTCTCCTCCTCTCCTGGGACTCCGATGACAGAATGTCAGACCTTTTATTAGAGTCCCACACGTCCCTGAGGCTCAGCTGATTTTTTCTCCAGTCTACTTTCTTTCTGCTGCTCAGACTGGATAATTTTATTCTGTCTTCAAGTTCACTGATTTTTTTTCTGTCCTTTCCTTTCTACTACTGGGCCCACTCACTGAGGTTTGTGTTTTTATTTCAGGTTAATACATTTGTATTGTCCTGAAATTTCCATTTGGCTTTTCTTTATATCTTCTACTTCTTTGCTGAGAATTTTTCATTGTTTAGAGTGTGATTATAATTGCTCACTGAAGTATTTTTAGGATGGCTGCTTTGCAATCCTTGTTGGATTATTCCAGCATCTGTGTCATCTCGGCATTGGCATATGTTGATTGCCTTTTCTTATTCGAGTTGAGATTTTCTTGGTTCTTGATATAACACATGATTTTTCACTGTACTCTAAATACTTCGGGTGTGCTGGTATGGAACTGTGGATCTGAAGTCAGTCTCCTGTTTGGGCAGGACTCCTCTAACGCTAGCACAGCTGGTGGGGGCACCTTGCTCCTTCAATGGGGTAAAGATCCAGATTCCTCACTCGCTTCCTCTGACACCCAGCACAAGGTGGGTGCCTCGTTACTGCTGGGCAGAGGAGGGCACTCAGGCTCCCAGGCAGCCTCCGGCCTCTGCTGACAGTGTAGGGGGTACCTTGTTACTGCCCAGTGCGCATAAAAGCCTAGCTCCCCACTCCATCTCTGTGACACCACCTAGCAGGGGTGAGGGGTGCCTTTTTAAAACCAGGCAAAGGTTTAGGTCTAAGCTCCCCACTCAGCCTATGTTTTTTTTTTTTTTTTTGAGACAGAGTCTCACTCTCTTGCCTGGAGCGAGTGCCGTGGCGTCAGCTTAGCTCACAGCAACCTCAAACTCCTGGGCTCAAGCAATCCTACTGTCTCAGCCTCCCAAGTAGCTGGGACTACAGGCATGTGCCACCATGCCCAGCTAATTTTTTCTATATGTATTTTTAGCTGTCCAATTAATTTCTTTCTATTTTTGGTAGAGACGAGGTCTCGCTCTTGCTCAGGCTGGTTTCGAACTCCTGAGCTCAGAACAATCCACCCGCCTCGGC